>JAQZBX010000957.1:42070-92418 GCA_029593785.1 Cabassous unicinctus | reverse complement strand
AAGTCAAACACAGAATACAGGAGACTCTCATATACCCAACATCCTCCCAATTTCCTTCCCCCCCCCCATATTAATACTTTTTTATATGTGGATGGTACCTTTGTTATAACTCATATACAAATAGTGAAACATAGCTACTAAACATGGTCAAAGGTTTACATTATGGTTTACATTTTAGATCATACAGTTTTATAAATTTTGATATTTAATGTGTCCTCTGTCCATCACTGTAAGTTCAAGCAGAACATTTCTACTGCCCACTAAATACCCTGTTCATTCTATCAGAAAAATAGACTTCAAATTGAAAACTATTGTAAGACAAAAATGGACAATGTATCTTAGTCAAAGGGGTAATCTTTCAAGAAGAAAGAACAATCATAAACATTTATGCACCTAAACTGGGCACTTCAAAATACATGAGGCAACACTGGAAAAACTAGGTGGAGAAATAGATGCCTCCACAATTATAGTGGGGGATTTTAATACACCATTATCACCATTAGATAGAACATTTTGACAGAGAGTCAATAAAGAAACAAAGACTCTGAATAATATATTAGAGGATCTGGACCTAATAGACACATATAGAACACTACACCCAAATACAGGGAGATACATTCTTCTTGAGTGAACATGGATCATACTCCAAGATATACCACATGCTAGGCCACAGATAAAATCACAATGAATTCAGAAAGATTGAGATTATACAAAGTAATTTCTCTGACCACAATGGAATGAAATTGGAAATCAGTAAGGGACGCAGAACCAGATTAGGCACAAAGATATGGAAGTTAAACAACACACTGTTAGACAAAGAGTGGGTCAAGGAGGAACTCTCAATGGAAATCAGTAACTACCTTGAAATGAATAAAAATAATAACACAACATATAAAAACCTATGGGATGTAGCAAAATCTGTAGTGAGAGGGAAATTTATAGCCATAAATGAATATATCAAAAAAGAAGAAAGAGCTAAAAAAGAAGACCTAACTGCACACCTGGTGGAATTGGAAAAACAATAACAGACTCACCCTAAAGGAAGTAGAAAGAAGGAAATAAAAAAGATTAGAGCATAGCTAAATGAAATAGAAAATAAGAAAGCACTTGAAAAAAACAAAAGCAAAAGCTGGTTCCTCAAGATGATCAATAAAATTGACAAACCCTTAGCCAGACTAACAAAGAAAAAAAGAGAGCAGATGCAAATACAGAAAATAAGAAATGAGGGAGTACCACCACTGACCCTACAGAAATAAAGAGTATCATAAGAGGATACGTTGAAAAATTACATGCAAACAAGAAGGATAATTTAGAGGAAATGGACAAATTCCTAGAAACTCACTATAAAAGCCTAACTTATAAATGAGTTCAGTTAAGTCACAGGCTATAAGATCATGCTCAAAAATCAGTAGCATTTCTGTACAACAATAACAAGCAATCTGAGGAAGAAATCAAGAGAAAAATACCATTTAAAATAGTTACTTAAAAAATCAAATCCCTAGGAATAAATTTATCTAAAGATGTAAAGGACTTATATACAGAAAACTACACAACACTTTTAAAGGAAATCAAAGACTTAAATAAATGGAAGAATATTCCTTGTTCATGGATAAGAAGACTAAACATCATTAAGATGTCTTTCCTACCCAAAGTAATCTACAGATTTAATGCAATTCCAATAAAAAGGAACACAGCATTTATTGATGAATTTGAAAATCTCACTACAAAATATATTTGGAAGGGTATAAGGCCCTGTATTGCCAAGGACATATTGAAAAAGAAAAATGAAATTGGAGATATCACACTAGTTGGCTTTAGAACATGCTACAAGGCTATAGTGGTCAAAACTGCATGGTACTGGCACAAGGATAGACATACTGACCAATGGAACCGAACTGAGATCCTCACATATACAGTCATGTGATATTCAACATGGCCACCAAGCCCACTCAGTTAGGAGAGAATGACCTCTTCAACAAATTGTGCTTAGATACCTGGATATCCATATCCGAAAGAATGAGAGAGGAACACCATCTCACACCTTATACCAAAATCAAATGAAGATGGATCAAAGATCTAAATGTAAGATCCAAGACCATAAAGACCTTGGAAGTTAATGTAAGGAAGTATCTTCAGGACCTTGTAATAGGAAATGGTTTCATGAACTTCACACCCAAAGCACGAGCAGTGAAAGAAAAACTAGATAAATTGGATCTCCTCAAAATTAAAAACTTTTGCACCTCAGAGGATGTTACCAAGAAAGGAAAAAGAAGGCTACCCAATGGGAGGAAACATTTGACAACTATATATCTATAGGACCCCAATATCCTGCATATATAAAGAAAACCTATACCTCAAATAAAAAGATAAACAACTCATTAAAAAAAATGGGCAAGCAACCTGAAAACACACTTCTCCAAAGAAGAAATACAAATGACTGAAAGCATGTGAAAAGATGTTCAACAGCACTATCTCTTAGGGAAATGCAAATTGAAAGCATAATGAGATACCCTCTTACATCCATGAGAATGGCAGCTATTAAAAAACAGTAGACTGTAAGTGTTGAAGAGGATGTGAAGGAATGGGAACACTCATACACTGCTAGTGGGAACGTAGAATTGTCCAGACATTGTGGAGGACAGTTTGGTGGTTCCTCAAAAAACTGAGTATAGGGTGAGGTGGCAAGATAGCGATGGATTAGGAGGACAACTGCGGACAGTTCCCAGAACACGGCAGATAGTGGACTGGGTGCGGCACAGGGGTCTGTGCTGTGGGCGTGTGGAGTAAGAAGCTTGGGACATCTATCTGGACAGATCAATGGTGTGGACTGAACCATAAAGATTCATGAGTTTTAAGTCTGCCTGTGGTGGTTAACACAGTTGGTTGACCCCCACCCTTATGGAATAAAAAATAAAAGCCGGTTGGAAGCACGACTCCCATCTGTCCGGTAACTGGGTGACCTGACCCAGTGGGAGGGGGCGTTTTCTGAGGGGGAGCTCTTGTAAGAGAGCTTTATTTTCTGGGGATTTGGCTTCCTGAAGCCCCCTGCAACTTAGATGAACAAAACAGCTGCAGTGAATCGACACCCGGAGGGGGGGAGGGGTTAATCTTCTGAGGGAGTTGATTAGACTAGCAGCCCAGGGATAAGCCCTGGCCACGCAGAGCTGGGAAGAGGGGTAATCTCCAAGAGAGGGAGAGTTCTTACAGAAAGCATAGAGGGGATATTTTAGCTTTCGATCTGGCTGACTGGACCCGCTCATAACTTAGGGGAGCAGATAAGCCAGCTTGAAGCAGCGCAAGGCTGAGGGGAGAGGGGAATCTGCAGAGTAAACCTCATTTACCCGCAGCCCAATGATGCAGGGGCTCTGATCCAGGAGGGCGGAGTCTACCATTTTTAGAATTCTTCACTGACAAACATCAGACTTTTCCATCCCTGGGGAATCCAGAAATTGGGAAGTGCTTGATTAGTTTCCACGAGCCCAGTTAGGGCCCCCTCCATGAGGGGAATGGTCTAGAGAATGACTTATTTTTGGTCTTGTATTATGCCAAAATAAATAAATAAATAAATAAATATATAAAACGGTCCCTTTAATACATGAAAAATAAATTCTTTTTAATTTAGTTTAATAACCAAAAGCTTCATCAGGACCTGCTTATAAAAACCCTGCGGGAAAAGTGTTTGATAAACACAAGCAGGCTGAGAGGATCCATGGGACCCCAGGGAATATTGATCCCCCTTAGCTTTGTTTGACTGCCTGCCAGTGTGGTTGCTGGCTTTTTCTCTGTTTATTTGTTTCCTCTTTCTTTTCTTTCCTCTTTCCTACTCCCTTTCTTCTTTATTTCATTTTTTTAAAATTAGGTGCTCCAAGTTTCTCTCTTCTTTGCTATGCTTCTTCTTCAGTAATTTCCCATTCTCTCTATATATTGATTTTGTATTTCAAACTATCTATTATCCATCCCTCATCTTGTGCCCTCTGCTTTCTGTTGTGGCTATTAAATATCACATTTTTTCCATACGCCCACAACTCAAGGGTATCAATTTATATACCCTCTATTTTGTTTTTTTTCTTTCTTTGTTAATATTAACTCTTTCCTTTTAGCTCTTTCTTAACTCTTTCTCTCCCTCCTCATAATTCTAGCCCTCTAAATCATTATATATATATTCCTCTATTTGGTTTCCCTGTCCATTGTAGGTACTCCACTTTCTTTCCTATTACTCTACACTGCCTACTTGAGTTAAATATTCACTTCATTAACTCGTATTTGGCCCCTCTTCTAACTTTTATCAATATTACTATTATCCTTCTTCCTTTCTCACATCTTTCGATTCCTCCAGACCTAATCTTTTGCCTTCAAGGGAACATAGAAAAAAGCAAGGAAATAAAATAAGAAGAAAAAGTATCAAAGAAAAAACTTTACACACAAACAGAACCACCAGCTAAATAAAACTCTAGAGCAGAAAGAGAAGCTAATCAATTGAATAAATCCATCAAGATAAAATGATGACTAGAGGGCAACAAAAAATTACAAACCACACTGAGAAACAGGAAAACATGGACCAATCCAATGAGCAAAATAAAAACCAGGAACTGAAGCAGATCATTGAACAACTAATTGAAGCTTTCCCAACAAGTATCATGGACTAACCTAAAGAAGTGAAGGAAGAGATTAAGAATATAAAGAAGACACTTGGAGAACTTTCTGAAGAAATTGTAAACACTCCCAAAAAGATAATGGATATGATGGTGACCAATGGCACAATCCAAAAATCAAAAAGACGCTGGATTCACATAGCAGCAGATTTGAACAGGCAGAAGAAAGAATCAGTGATGTGGAAGACAATACATCTGAAATCAAACAGAGAGTAGAAAAAATAGACAAAAAGATAGAAAAAATCCATCAGGCACTCAGGGAATTAACCGACAACACAAAACGCTCAAGCATACACATTATGGGCATCCCAGAAGGAGAAGAGAAGGGAAAGGGAACAGAAGAAGTGTTGAAGGAAATAATGGCTGGAAACTTCCCAACCCTATTGAGAGAGATGGATGTGCAAATCCAGGAAGCAAAGCGCACCCCAAACAATATAAATCCCAACAGGCCAAATCCAAGACATATACTTGTCAAAATGTCCAATGCTCAAGACAAAGACAAAATACTCAAGGTAGCAAGAGAAAAGAGAACCATCACATACAAGGGAAGCACAATAAGATTAAGTGCTGATTTCTCAGCTGAAACCATGGAGGCAAGAATAAAATGGTATGACATAGTCAAAATACTAAAAGAAAAAAACTTCCAGCAACGAATTCTCTACCCAGCAAAACTGGCATTCAAAAATGATGGAGAGTTTAAAATATTCACAGATAAACAGAATTTAAGAGAGTATGTCAAAAAGAAACCTGCACTTCAAGAAATACTAAGGGAAGTTCTACAAGGTGAAAGGAAAAAACAAGGGAGAGAGAGTTGGAGGAGAGTTTAAATGCAACTAACAAGACAAAAAATAAAAACAAAACAACATATGACATACATTTATTCAAAGAAAAATGGCTGAAGTAAGAAATTCATTATGAGTAATAACACTGAATGTTAATGGAATAAACTCACATATCAAGAGACACAGATTGGCAGAATGGTTAAGTAAATATGATCTAACCATATGCTATCTACAAGAAACCCAACTTTGACCCAGGGATTCAAGGAGGCTTAAAGTGAATGGCTGGAAAATCATTTTACAAGCTAATATTAGCCAAAAACAGGCAGGAGTATCTATTCTAATATGAGACAAAATAGACTTTAAATGCAAAACTATCATAAGAGACAAAGATGGATACTATATATTAGTAAAAGGGATAATCGCTCAAGAACAGAGAACAATTATAAACATTTATGCACCTAATCAGGGTGCCTCAAAATACATGAAGCAACCCCTGGAAAAAGTAAGCGGAGAAATAAATGCCTCTACAATTATAGCAGGGGACTTTAACACACCATTATCATCATTACACAGAACACCTAGACAGAGAATCACTAAAGAAATAAAGGTTCTCAACAACACATTAGAGGACCTGGTCTTAATAGACATATACAGAACACTCCACCCAAATACAGCAGGATTTACATTCTTCTTGAGTGCACATGGAACATACTCCAAGATAGACCACATGCTAGGCCACAGAACAACTCCTAATGAATTCAGAAAGATTGAGATTATACAAAGTAATTTCTCTGACCACAATGGAATGAAATTGGAAATCACTAATGGCCAGAGAAACAGGTTTGGCACACGGATATGGAAATTAAACAACACACTCTTAGACAAACAGTGGGTCAAGGAGGAAATCTCAAAAGAAATCAGCAACTACCTTGAAACTAATGAAAATGACAGCACAACATATCAAGACCTATGGGATGCAGCGAAAGCAGTCCTGAGAGGGAAGTTTGTAGACATTAATTCATATATTAAAAAAGAAGAAAGAGCTAAAATTGAAGACCTAACTGCACACTTGGAGGAATTGGAGAAACAATAACAAACTAAACCAAAAGGAAATAGAAAGAAGGAAATAACAAAGATTCAAGCAGAACTAAATGAAATAGAGAATATGAAAGCACTAGAAACAATAAACAAAACCAAAAGGTGGTTCTTCGAGAATATCAATAAAATTGACAAACTTTTAGCCAGACTAACAAAGAAAATGATTCAAATACACAAAATAAGGAATGAGCAAGGGGATATCACTACTGACCCTACAGAAATAAAGAGTATCATAAGACGATACTTTGAAAAGTTATATGCCAATAATAATGATAATTTAGAGGAAATGGACAAGTTTCTAGAAACTCACAAACAGGTACATTAATGGAAGAAGAAATTCATGAACTCAATAGTCCAATTACAAGTAAAGAAATAGAATCAGTCATCAAAAACCTCCCAAATAAGAAGAGCCCAGGACCAGATGGCTTCACAGCTGAATTCTGCCAAACATTCCAGAAAGACCTAATACCAATTCTGCTTAAGCTCTTCCAAAAAATAGAAGTAGAAGGAATATTGCCTAACTCATTCTACGATGTTAAAATTACCCTAATACCAAAACCAAACAAAGATACTACAAGAAAGGAAAATTACAGACCAATTTCTCTAATGAACCTAGATGCTAAAATCCTCAACAAAATACTTGCTAATTGCATTCAAAAACATATCAAAATTATTATGCACCATGACCAAGTGGGTTTCATCCCGGGTATGCAAGGATGGTTCAATATAAGAAAATCAATCAATGTAATGCACCACATAAACAGATTGAAAGAAAAAAATCACATGATCTTCTCTATAGATGCAGAAAAAGCATTCAACAAAATACAGCACTCTTTCCTGATAAAAATACTACAAAAGATAGGAATAGAAGGAAACTTTCTGAATATGATAAAGGGTATATATGAAAAACTGAAAGCCAACATCATTTTCAATGGTGAAATCCTAAAAGCCTTCCCTCTGAGACTGGGAACAAGACAAGGATGCCCTCTATCACCACTCCTATTTAACATTTAACAACTGGGCTTGGCAGTTTATACCCAAACACAGCAGGTCTACTACAGTCTCTCCCTAGGGTTAACCAATAGCATAAAAGAAGTGAAGAAAGAATGCTGTTTCCCATAAACTTTGGCAGAAAGCAGCCTCTGAAGACACCTGGTCATTGTCTTCTGGTCCAGTATGTCATGAGTGGCCCACTTTTTGTGTCTGTTTACCACCATCTTCTTTAATCTTTTATTGGGACCATGTATCTTCAAAATTCAAATTAACTTTATTTCTTACAGAATCATTGCCTTAGACTTCTTTACATGAAATCAGTTGAAAAAGGAAGAAACAAACAAACAAAGAAACAAAAAGAATCTTGCCACCTTAGACAAAAAATAGCAACCTACCTTGGCATTTGTTGGGGCCTATTCATACTTTTGGTCACTTGGAAGCACCACAATGAGCTGCTCCTGGGAAGCTAGGAGGGCGCAGAATAACTCAAGACATCAGCGTGTTTCTCATGAATTACTGGAAATGTTCTGGCAGAAGCAAGATGCAACAGTGTTTAGAGTCGGTGGTTTAACAAGTAAAGTGTGAGCTACCTCATGGTCATCCTCCATGATGAAAGAAGATGGCAAACAGAGTAGCAGAAATGAAATAAGATTCAAAGTTTTAGATTTGTAGCTAATGGCAACATAAAGCAACTGGCCATAGTCAGTCTGCAAATGGTACTAAAATACACGCTGTGATTCAGTGACATAATCCCATCACACCCCCTGCTTTTTCTGTATCTCACCTAAATGGTAGTATGTTTTTGACAAATTCCAAAACAGTTTAGCCTGCATGGATCCACATCTACTGACACAGCATTTACAATATGTTCTACAGGAATTTCCAGGTGATCAGAAGTAATCTTGTTAGTGGACTGGATTCCATTTTAGGCAGTACATTTTATTGTACTTATTCACTAATATTTTGTTGTAAAGACAAATATAGAAAATTTGAAAATATTGAAATCTTACCATTTAAAACCCATCACTTATTAATCGTATCATTTTCATTCCACTCTTCCCTTTCTATACCATACGTGTGTATTCATTACATTATTGGCTCTCCATCACTGGTCATCAATGGTTTGATAGTCATTATGGAGGGATGCCTAGTCTGGGTGTTGATGGCATCTAATCTTACTGTCTAGGAGCATGTCAAGAAGGCTGTTGGGCACCAGGTTAAGAATGAAGTGGTATCTGAGTTCTTGTTTTTAAAAAAATTTCTTGAAATCTCTTCTGCTCATTTATCCTGATTTGCTTTGCATAATTCTATCAATTCTTTGAAAATTTCTTCCACATCAAACTGAGAGTCAAAGGCTATAATTTATAGGACATAACCTATTTTAAAAAGTTGATAATCTAAGAAAATTAAATTTATAAATTTCCAGGAATTGCATTAGTATTTAAACTGAACAAATCCCTCCAAGCTATTGAAAGCTGTTCTGATGGTCCAGAGAGTCCAGAGAAGTCAGAGTTGAATGATGCCATGGTCCAACCAGAATTTCACTACTGGTGCTGTTGCCCACTATGTTCTTATCCAGGATTCCTCCAGCTTGAGCAATGGAGTCTGAGCAAGGCTGCCTCCCACCAAGCCTGAGTTAGGTCTTCCCATTGAGTGTATGAGCTGAAAGAGTATCTGTCACCATGACCCCATTGTATTAGTTTACCCACCAGTCTCTGACCTCACCCAGTCTTAGGAAATTGATTACATATTCTTGTTTGATCTTTTAGTAAAGTAAATCTCCATAGTGGGCATCTCCCCCAAGTAAGCTAAGGTTTGGGTACTGTTTCTCCCTTTATGGCATCTGCCTCTCTCCAGCTTACAAGTCTGTTGTTTGTCAAGTGATTTCATTTACATGATGTGTTGAATTGAAATTTGCCCAGTTTTTGTTCTTGTTTTTGAGGTAGGAATAATATAGTCCCCTTTTTTCTGAGTATCAGACTTCTTTCTAAGAGTTAGAAACTAGAAACAGTCCTAAATATATATCAGCAGGTGAGTAGATAAATGCATTGGCGTATATGCATCATTGGAATATTACTCAGCATTAGAATAATAAATGCTTGGGACTCACAGCAATATGGATTGATTACCAAAATTATACTGGGTGAAGAAGGAAAAGAAATAACAGCACATACATTATGATTCAATTTATATAAATTCTGGAAGATGCAAACAAATGCAATGTAACTTAAAGAGGATTGGTCCTTACCTGGGGATATGGTGGGAGGTTGGAAGAGGTGTGGGGGCATTACAAAAGGGCAAGAGAAACTTGTAGGGTTGTTGTATTTGCACAGTTTCTTGATTGTGGTGCGGGTTGCATAAGTGTATGCATATAAATTTACTTAAAGAATTTAACAATTTAAATATATGCCATTAATCAAATATCAATTATCCCTCAATAATCTGTTTTAAAAAGTAGATATGTTGGTAAGGAAGATGATATGGAGACATAAATGGGGACCCACAATGTGTCAGAGACTACTGGTCCTCTGCACATTATTTTGGATAACACTAGAATGCATCCACAACACAATTGGTTCTCACTACACAAAGGCAGCTGTGGAGGGGATAGACCTCACTAGGTTTGGCACACTCTGTTCTGGAGCTGGGTCAGGGAGGAGTTTATGTCCGGTTGTCTAGATATGGGCTCACATTTACCAGATACGTGTTCATAGGCATGTCACTCAATTCCTCTTTTATTTTTTTTTGTAGTTTTACATCTGTGAAGTGGAGGTAATATTGATAATTATTTCAATGTTTATCATGATTTTGTAAAAATGAAATTAAAAGATTGGCATGAGTTTTAGCTCAGCATAACCATATAAAAAGAAATCAGATTTTCCTGAATGCCAGTGCCACCAGGACACTCATATCTGCTCTGGGCACTGTCCCCTCTGAAAGCATCCAACCCCAAACTTTGCTATATGGTAGGAGGAAATGAAAACTGGACCCCTACCCAGCTGATTAAAACCAAGCCAGCTCTGATCCTGCAGCTCTGGAAGAGGAGCCCCAGCCCTGAGATCCTGAGGTGTTCACATTCATTGATGGGGACTGAAAAGAAAGAATTCACCATGGAGTTTGAGCTTAGCTGGGTTTATAATATGGTAAGTTTAAAAGAAATTTTCTGGGTAAAAATAAATACATTGTCTCTGTGAGTGCATGTGAATAAGAGTTAGATTGGCATTGTGTTTGACTGTTTTCTGAAGGTGTTCAAAGTGGGGTGCAGATGGTGGAGTCTGGAGGAGACTCGGGTAGAGCATAGGGGGTCTCTGAGAATCTACTGGACAGTAGAGTCTCCACAGTGCCAGAATCATGTGCACAGGCAGGAGAGGTTAACTTTTGTCACCTGGAGTATTCCCTAAGGGTCTGTGTTTCTCCTTCTGTCCCATTGGATGGCTGCTCTTACCAGTAATCAGTGGCCCTGTGGACACCTGGAGGGTCCAGCAGCTGAGGGTAAAGTGAGCAGCTTTGATAACCAAGTGCTCAGTTTCAACCAGAGGAGCCTGGAAAGGGCTGCAGATGCTGGCTAGCCACAGCAGCCATACTGACCACAATTGTAGCTCAGCCATCCATGTCCATGATGCCTGCCCAGGATGGTTTCAGCTGCCACCTACATCTGTCAACCTGTACACTCAAAACCAAAGAAGATATGCTGTTTGGACCTGCATTAGAGAGAAGAATGTGGAAGCTCAGACATACACCTCTACAGGACCAGCAGGACTGACTGCAAAGGGGCTCTCAGTAATACCAAATCCAGGGTTCAGGACCAGGGTGTTTGCAGGAGGAAGTCAAGAAACTTCAACTAAGGGACCAGGTCAAAAGGAAGGTGAGGGGAAGGCCATGACCAACTGAACCAATATGCAGGTACAGGGCAGGTAAAAGGGGAGCTCAAGATCATTGACTCCAGGAATGTGAACTAGGGTCAGGTGGAGGGAGAGTTCTGGACCACTGAGATGAGGGCCAGAACAAGGAATAAGTGCACAGGAGCTCAAAACTACTGAGTGCCAAAGACAGGATCTGGGCAGGTGGAGGGCGAGTTTGGAACCATGGAGCCCAGCCTCTAGAGCCAAGGGAGTTACAGCGGGGGAGTCAGCAACATGGAGTCCAGAATCCAGGATTGGATCAGTGCAAGGGGAGATGAGGAAGACCAAGGCCAAAGCAAAATGCAGGAGGACCTCAAGACAATGGAGCCAAGAATTCAGAAATGGGTTGATGGAAGACAGAAGCACTCATCCCAGGGACAAAATTTTGAAAATCCATTGGGGAGATGGCATCAAATTACACCTTACAGTTTTTTAGGCATGCTTCTGCAGCATCTGAGATTTTGTTGGAAATTTAGGAATTATTGTTATAAGAAACATTAGATCTTGTTCTTTAATAAAATCTTCTAATTACAAATGGGATAAAAGACACTAAACTACAGTCACACTTGCACATATACCAATGTACACACAGATAAACATATAAAAATGTAGAAACTAATGTCCATAAAATAACCTAGCCTTACTGCCATAAACACCAACAAAATCACACCCTAAGGCACACTCAGACACACGCAGGAACAACCACAACCTAACACATATAGTAAGATTTATGTACACTAATACACACCTGCTCAAACAGTAGTAAACAGAGATGTTCACACTGATGAACAAACTAGCACCCGCAGAGTAACAGACATATCTACCCACATGGTAATTCAAACACATGAACACATGCAAGTGTACATACAATAACATGTATGATGGACACTTTGATGCAAAATATCACACACATCACACATACTTAGATTAGCATCTGCAAACATATTTGTACATATTAGAAAGGAATAGTTTATTGGTAAGATGCTTTGTCTTTAAGAAGAGGAAATACCAGGCTAATTCAAGAAGCTGCTATTCAAGCTCTCTCTGAACTGATTCATCAGATGGGCTTCAGTGATTCATGGAGCCTTCACTCCACCTACAGGTCAGCCCCATTGTGCCAACTGTAAGGGGACATATGTGCCTGGAATCCCACTGCCATTCTCTCACAGTGATTTAAACATCAAACACAAAGGCGCATATTCACACACACAATCACACAACACATATTTACAGTAGAAATAAAATGCCCACTGAGAAGGTAACATCTGAAGAATTGGTCGACAGAGGCAATATATTAGGCTGAATAAGTAGCCCAAAAGATACCTAGGTCCTTAAACATGAAACTTATGAATGGTGGCTTAAATGGCATGTGATTAAATTAAATATTTTTAGGTGAGACTTCTTAGCTTTTTCCATGGACCCTATACATAATGACACGTTTCCTTATATGAGTTAGAGAGGGATATTAGGTTGCAGGATAATAAAACAATATAGCTGCTGAGGGAAGCGGGTGTGGCTCAGTGGATAGAGCCCCCGTTTACCATATGGGAGGCCCGGGTTCGCGTCCCGAGGCCTCCTTGTGAGGGCACGCTGGCCTGAGCGGTGCGGTGGGCTGATGCAGCAACCTCACGGCAGGAAGCAGGTGTGGCACAATTGATGGAGCACCCGTTTGCCATATGGGAGGCCCCGGGTTCGCTTCCCGGCGCCTCCTTGTGAGGGCAGGCCGGCTCGCGCGGCGCCGTGGGCTGATGCGGCAAGACCTCGCAGCGGGGGGCAGATAAGCAGACACAGAGAAGACATGCAGCGAATGGACACAGCAGCACAAGCGGCAAGGGGGGGATAAATAAAAATGAAATAAATAAATCTTTAAAAAAATATATATATATAGCTGCTGAAGTAGAATGTTATACAATGGTTTTCAACATGGGTTAAGACTCCATGAAAGAGAATTCAAGAAATCCTGCTCCAGAAGCTGAAAAAGAAAGAAACAGATCCTCTCCTAGAATCTCTAGTGGGGATACATTTGTGTCAATACCTTGATTTTGTCCCAGTGAATCTCATTTCAGACTTAATCCCAGAAATGTAAGGGATGAAAATGTGTGTTATTTTGATTCCCAAATTTCTCCTCTTCAAATCAGTCATAGGAATCTCATGCCTGCAGGGAGGTGTATGTTACTTTATCAGTAGTCTCCCCACACTGCCCCCTCTTGTCTGTTTCCCATCAGTACAGCACATGTATCAGATCTATGGCCCATGGATATGTCTGTATTCAGGTATTTACTGCCAAGAAATGGGCCAAGGAAGGGGGGGATGCTGATCAGGACTGTGCTTGAACCAAGCACACTTGCAAAGTCCATGGCTATGTGATCAGATATTAATGATTTCCGTGTCAGACTCTTAGGGCTTTGGTGACTGGAAATAAGCTGGAAACAGAAAAACTTCCTTGATTTTTATAATAGATAGCTTATATTCTAGTTTATATTTATTTAAAATTCAGATACAAAATGTGAGGAGGATTGGCTGATTTATTGCTGAATGGTGAAAACAAGACTGAGATCCATTGTTTGTAGTAGGGTATTACTAACACTGGTTTTTAGTATTAAATGTTGGTTATAGTTCATGAGCAAATATTCTCATATTTGTACTGTTAACCACAGTCCATCATCCACCACAGGGATCCCTGTAATATAGAGTTCCATGCCTTGAACAACCCATCCAAGGTGTACACTCAGTGGCTCTCAGTTTCTTCACAGATTTGTGCTATCATCACTTCAGATGATTTTAGAATATTTTCATTACTCCAAAAAGAAAAATCCCACACCCACTTATAACACTATTGTGGACCCATAGCATTGCTATAGAAAGTTCTTTGCCATTGACACAAAGATATTAAAATATTACTGTTCATTATTTTCCATAAGCTAGAATAGTTTTCTTTCCCGTGTATCACCTTATTCTTATCACCTTGTAGTAGTTACTTACATTTGCTCTAGTTCATGGAACATCCTTGTATTTATACTATTAACCAAAATGCTCATCCACCACCTACTTCACTATGTTATATATTCCATAGATTATGCTCTAGCTTTCTTTCCATTGATATTTACATCCGTAGACTACCCCTTTCAGACACAATCATATTTAAAAATAGACAGTGTTAGTAATAATCACAATGCTATGTTACCATCCACTCTATCCATTTCTACACTCAAATCAGCCTTATTTAAAATCTACTTACATTAACCGTCAGCCTCCTCTTCTTATCCCTTGTTATATCTCCTAGAAATCTATACTCTATGTTTTAACTCCATGAGTTTAATAATTGTATTTAGTTCCTATTAGTGAGACCATACAGTGTTTGTCATTTTGTGGCTAGCTTATTTCACTCCACATAATGTAAGCAATCCCATCCATGTTGTCATATGCATCCCAACTTCATTTCCTCTAATAGCTGAATTGTATTCCATTGTATATATAAACCACATTTTGTTTATTCATGTATCAGTTAATGTACATTTGGGTTGTTTTCATCTTTTAGCAATTGTGAATAATGCAGCTATGAGCATTTGTATGCAAATGTCTGTTCACATCCCTGATTTCAGTCCTTTAGAATATATTCCTAGTAGGAAGATTGCTGGATCCATATGGCAGTTCTATATTTAGCTTCCTGAGGAACTGCCAAATTGTCTTACACAGAGGCTGAACCATTTTACATTCCCAGCAAGAGTGAAGGAGTGTTCGTATTACACAACATCCTCTCCAGCACTTGTATTTTTCTGTTTTTGTTAATAATAGCCCTTCTATAAGAAGTGAAATGATATCTCATTGTAGTTTTGATATATATTTCCCTAATAACTAATGATGTTGAATATCTTTTCATGTGCTCTGCAACCATTTGTATTTCCTCTTTGGAAAATGTCTATTCAAACTTTTGGCCATTTTTCAATTGAGTCACTTGTCTTTTATCAAGCTGTATGATCCCTTTATTTAACAGATAAATCAAACACTTAATAATATGAGGTTCCTAAATATTTTTTCCTATTGTAGAGTCTGTCTTTTTATCTTCTCAAAAAAGTCTTTTGAAACAAAGAAGTGTTTAATTTTGAGGAGGTCCCATTTATATTCTTTTCCTTTGTTGTTCATGTTATGATGCTAAGGTTTAAGAAACCACCACCTACCACAACATACGATATTTCAGAAAAAAAAATTCAGACATTTATGCAACAAAGAACAGTATGGATTAAGAATAAAACAATCTACAGAATTATATAAAATATTTCAAAATCAGGTATTGGATAAAGGTCTAGTATATAGAATTAAAAATAATAGGTCATAAATCCTAAACAGCAAAAAGACAGACAAAACATTTTTACTGGACAAATGAATTGAATACACTTTGCTCCAAATATATAATATTTTTTTGCTTGATGTGGGTGGGCAGCAATCATATAAAAGTGCCCACCATCAGTCATGAATGACAAAATCACAATGACATACCATTTTATACCAATTTAGATAAGCACACTATATTTTTAAAAGTAACACATAATCACAAATGTTAACAAGGATATGGAATAATCTAAATACTTTTAAATTGTTGCTGGGAATGTAAAATAGTGCAGCCACAGTAGAAAACAGTTTGTCATTTTCTCAACAAGTTAAACATAGTATTACCATATAACCAAGAAATTCCACTCCTCATTATTTACCCAAAATAATTGAAAATATTTATTTACAAAAACTTAGACACAGCTCTAAAAGTGGCATTATTCACATCAAATAAATGGTTGAAATTACCCAAGAGTCCATTAATTGATGAAAAGATAAACGGTGGTATATCCATAAAATTGTATATTATTTCAGCCATAATGAAGGAATGAAGTATTTTTACTTGCTAAAACTTAGAAGAATTTTAAAGATATTATGTTAAGTGAAGGAATCCAGATATAAAAATGAACATATCTTATGGCACATTCCTTAACATTGACAGTGTTTCATTTTGAGGTAATGAAATTTTGGAGGAATAGTGAGGTGACAGTTACACATCACTGTGAATATGTTCAGTGTCCCAATATTGTACACATTTAAATTGTTACCTAATATTATGTGTATTTATGATAATATTTCAATAAAATATTATAGTAAAATGAAATAAAAGAAGCAAAGTTAAACTCCTGATTTTAAATACAAAATAACTGAAATAAAATTCACTAAAGTATGTCAAAAATAGATTTTAACTAACAGAAGAAAGAAATTAGTGTTAATAGTAGATGAGTAGAGATGAAAAAATATGAAGAACTAAACAAAAGAGAATGAAGAAAATTATAGAAACTAGTAGGAAAAACTAATTGTAACAGTGAAAGGATTCTAGAGGTTTACGATGAAATGTCAAACTTTCTGCCGATTTGAAAATTTACAACATTATTTACAGGAAAATGCAGTGATATTTATATGAAAAAAATATATAATTATCATAGTTAATAAGAAAATACTCTGTAATTTCCCCCCTGGTAAAAGAAGACAAGGATCTCCATGAACTCATGGCTTATGTAATATTATCCTGCAGTTCTTAACCTGCCCAATAAGAAAAAAAAAAAAAGTTTGAGTGCATAAAAATGGAAAGCCAAATTTTAAATTGTAATGTTTTCTCATTCAAATAGAAATAAAACAACACAGTGGCAAAGGCTAAGAGATTTAAATTGGAGTTGGGATGGTATTCTGGAGATTACTCTTATGCAAATCTCAGCCAAATATCACAAACTGTGAATTACAGAGGCCTCAAGCAACAATGTTACATAAAACCCTAAGGATATCTGGACACCAGAAACAAATCACAAGATGAGGATAGTTAGTAAATGATCTAATATGAAAAATATCTCAGGTAATATTTAAATTTAAATTTAAATATTTAAATTTATATATGTTATATGTTACCAGCAGCTAGAACTGGCAAAAATTCCATTAAAAGTAGCATAAAAAATGATCGGATATATAAGTATAAATATAATTGAAATTGCACAGAATTTGTTCATGAAAACTAGAAAATAGTGCTGAAAAATGTAAAGAAGACTCAAAAGTAGAGAAGGAGATCCAATTCATACATAGGAATAAAAAAACTGTTAAGATATCGACTCTTACCAAATTATGCAATTCAAAGCATCCTGAATATAAATACTCCATAATTTCTCGATGTCTGTGTCTTTATTTCTTTATGTATTTGTGTATAATTTCTAAAATTTAGCTATTTCTAAAAGGTAAGAGAAATGAAGGAATCTAACATATCAATTACAATTTAGAAGAATAGAGCTGGAGAAATTACAGCGCTAGATTTCTAGACTATTATAAAGCTACAGTTTTTTTTTAAATATATGTTTATTTTTTTAAAAATGCTTTAGATTTGATAAATGTTACATAAAAATATATGAGATTCCCATAAGCCCCACACTCTACCCCTCCCACTCTTTCCCACATTAAAAGCATCCTTCATTAGTGTGGTACATTTATTACAATTGATGAACACATATTGAACATTGCCAAACAATGCAGTATTGGTGGAAAGTCTGATAAATATGCCAATGGATCAGTATAGATAGTGCAGAAATAATACTAGAGATATGAAGTCCCCTTATATGCAAAATGATGCCAATGCAATGCTGAAGGCAAAATAATGATCTTTTCAGTAAAAGTTAAGGAAAAATAGATACTTCCAAAAAATAATGCAAAATTTCCCTTACTTCTGAAAATTGCTAACTGTAATATCAGATGGATCATAGGTAAATATTTGACCTATTGTGAAAGGTAATAAATATCAATGTTCATTAAAAATTCTAAGGCAACATGGCATCAGTTTAAGGGTGGGCTCACCATTTCTCTCACAAAAAGCACCTGAGTGGAGGCAAGATCCTGCCTGAGTGAGCTGTTTGGGGAACCCACACAGCAGGAGGCTTCAGAGCTTCCATCTCAAGAGTGCTGGACAAAGAGCTAAATTATCAAGGTAAAATCCTGAGGTTCTTGCCTCTGAGGCTGGAAACTGTGGGAATGCTAAGCCCCAGTCTCAAGGCAAAGCTGCTGCAAACCCAGAGCCCCAAGTCCAGGTGGCTACCCAGTGGAAGGGAGCATACTCCAAAAGGGGGAGGGTTCTGGTGAAGGGATGAGAGGAGTTTCCTATCTGTAGGTTTGGTTGCCCAGACCCCCTTTGAGCTTTGAGGAACATACTAGCTGGGTCTAGGTGGTACCAAGAAGGGAGAGGCAAATCTGCTGAGGCAGCCTGATTTACCTAACCACTGGGATAGACAAATTTGAAGTTTTGGGAAGTAATTAAGATCAATAAAAGCTTATTCTCCTTGTCGTAAGGAGGAAGTATAAATATTATGTAAGTAATACTTTTTCTCGATGTAAACAAAAGCTATTTACAAAATATAAATTGATGTATGTTGAATTTATTTGGGATTTAGATCATTTGGTGGCAAGTATTAATTTCTCCAATACTAGAAGACAAAATACGGCAATGATTTTCTTATTTCTTTTATAATGTTTCTGAACCTTCAATATATTTAGAAGATAAAATGATGAAAATCTATATTTAGTAGAGTTTCAGATTGGTTTCTCTGATAAGATAACCCATAATCCAAAAAGTAATGCTTAATTTAGGGACACTACTCTCCAGTAGATTATTAAAATACCTGACATATTGGATAAAGAATTTCTAAAATATATATTATTTTGAGTAGGAGTAACAAAATTACTAATTTTCAACACTTGATCAGTAAGTTAGGGAAGATATTGTCATTAATTATACCTGGATCAGATGTTAGTGTTAATTTTATTATTTCTAAGATTATTTCCTAGGATGCTAATACCGTAGTTAACTGATGCATTTTAATACCTTACAAAGTGTTATGTTATGCTCTCTGCAAACCTTTAAATACATAGCATTTGCAGCAAAATTATACTGAGTGTAATTTTGCATTTATACATTTTAAATATGTAATTTTATAAATGCATTTCATAGCTGCAATGTGCAAACCATAATATAGTTTAAAATAATGACAGGAAAATAAATTTAAAATAAGTACTCATATTTTATCATCACTAACAATTTTATTTCAGTAATGCACAATAAAGTTTGATTGCCAAAGCCCTAATGTAAAATAGCCCTCTTTAAATTTACAATTTATAACGTTGCTTTTATATATTCATTCAAATAACATCACAGCAATTGTATACAAAAAATAATATAGCATCACCCTAATGAAAGCAAAAATTATAAAACTAAAAAAAGAAATAGAAATATCATATTTAAACAATTTAAGATATTGTTCATAGCAATTGATAGAACAAACATATGAAAACTCTGTTAGATAAATTTGAACTATGCTATTTACAACTTGTTCTAATTGACATTGCATAGCCTTTTATTGTACAACATAACTACAGTTAATAAATTTACTTCACATAGACATTTAATATTTACCAAAATAGAACAAATTCTGTGTCATGATGAAAGTTTCCACAAAGTGCAAAAGAGTGTAATCATACATCATATGATCTGTTACATCAGGAATCAATAAAGGAGAGTTATTGAAATTGTTGAATGTTTACATGTCAGTTTCACATAACAGTTCTATTAATTTGTTTGTGTGTTTATAAAGTCTGTTACTTGATTCATAAATGCTTAGGATTCATATGTCTTCTTGGGCAATTGACTCCTTTATCACTGTGAAATGAATTATGTCTTCTTATTAAAAGTTTTTGCTCAGAAATCTACTCTCATTGTTATTAATAGAACCACTGTAGGTTTCCTTCTATTCATTTTAGCATGTCTATATTTATCTATTACTTTTAACCAATTTGAGCCTTTCCGTTTCAAGTGCATTTCTTGAAGGTGGCTTAGAGTTTCATATTGCTTTTTAATCCTATGGGATAATGTCAACCTTTTCATTTTTGTGACTGTTTCTTTTTAATATTTATTATAATTTTTTTATTTTTGGGTTTGTCATGTTGCCATTTACTTTCTCTTTGTGTCATTGGTACCTTTTCCCTTGATTCCATGATTTTATCTTCATTTGGATATATAAACTATATTTTATCTTCGTTACTGGATTGTTAGCTATAATTTTTTATTTTCTAGTGTTGGTTATTGTTTTGGGTTTGTAGTATACATATTTAATGTCTCAGTATACATTCATTTGATATTATACCATTTTTTTGTGTAATATAAATAGCATGCATTATTATACAAAAGCATGCTTCTATTTCTTGACTGTCTTTGGGCTATTTTTATATACATTTTGCTTATAGCTATGTTACAAACCACCAAATACATTATTATGACTATTTCTGTGAAACTGTCCATTATCTTCTAAACAGTTTTCCATAATAAGAAAAATTTTAATCTTAAGTGATACATTTTGAATGTCTAGTTCTCTTCATTGTTTGGGTAGATATATATTTTCATTTCCCTTCTTCCCAAAGAATATTCTTCCACATTTGTTGAAGTGTGGGAGTGCTGGTGGTAGAGACTTCAGCTGTTGCAAATCTACATATATTTTTAATTCATCTTCATTTTTGAAAGATACTTCTATTGAAAATAATTTAAGTGGTCATTTTTTCTTTCAGCTATTTAACTATAGTTTTCAACTCTATTTCTTTGCTTCTAGTAAGAAATATAATACCACATTTATCTTTGTTATTCTGTATATAATGTTTCCAAATTATTGGTGGCTTTTTGATCTCTTTACCACAACATTTAAACCTTTGCATCGATTTCCTTTGGGCAGTTATCTTCAGGTTTTTTGTGTTTGGTATTCATTGAGGTTTTTGATATGAGGTTTTATACATTTTTATCAAACTTGGGAAAGTTTCAGTCAATAAATCTTAAGTAATGTTTCTGACTAGTTCCGTTTTTCTTTCAGTTACATTAATAGCACTTCAAAGATAATTCAAACTAGATGACTTTTTAAAAGAAGTGCTTTATTTATCGACAATAATTTTGGATAGTCAGTTGATAAATCTTCAGATTCATTATCTTTATCTTTTACATTGTCTAATCTATCAATTACCCAATGCTTTGCCGTTATCTCATATAATATATTTTGTTAAAATCCAATTTTCTCTAGAGTCTTTTGATTTCTTCCATATGGCTATTTATATTTTGAACACATAGAAAACAGTTATATTAATAATAATGCTTTTAATTTACTTGCCTGTCAATTCTAATATTTCCCTCAGTTCTTGGTCAGAATTTGATTGATTTTTATCTTCATCACATTTGATTTTCCCGCTTGTGTCACTCTGTATATGGTAATCCTTGATTGCAAGCCAGATTTGCAAGTTTTATGTTTTTACTTATGTATATATTTATTACTATAGATATACTTTGGTTTAACTCAGATTCACAGGTAAGATATTTGTAAACAGTTTAATCTTATGAAATGTTCCTTTAAAATTTTGTGTGGGACCCTAGCAGTGTTTATTCTAAGCTTACTTTTTCCCCTTTGAATGAGGTGAGACCCTCCTGAATGGTTTTAGTATCATGATGTGTTCCATTCACCTATCAGTCCAGGCACATTTTCCATCCCTGTGTGAGTACCTGGCACTGTTCACACAAATACTTTTGGACAGTTCCTGGATTAACCTTGAACAGTTTCCCCATTTGTGTGTTCAGAACAGTCTTATGCTGAAAGCTTGAGGTTAATACTCTACAGGTTTCCAGGATTTTTGCTTTTTGTTTTTATTTTTTTCTATCAAGATCACTCTTCTCTGGCACTCTGTCATATAAACATTTGTAATCTTGTTCTGAATCTCCAATCTGCCTCCTCAACTCAAGTAATTCAGTAGACTACATCTCAGATCCTCTTTCATGTGTTCTACCAGAAAATTCTTTCAATGCTGTCAAGTGTGACAATAATAAATGGGGTTTCCTTTATTAATTTTCTATCTTTCAGGGGTCTCTGTCCTTCACTGCCTGGTATCTAATGTCTGGAAATCTGTTCTATTTTTTTTTCTGGAAGTTTTGAATTCTGGGTTGTTTCAAGGAGAGTATGGTATGTAAGCTCTCCCAGACCCCCAGAAAGCCTCAGGTGCTGGTATTCACACACTTGAGTTATTGCCCACACTTGAGTGGGGTTTGGATTTCATTTTTCAGTTTTAACAATTGGAACAATATATAAGCAATTGGATATCACTTTTGATATTGGGAAATAAAAACACCCTGGCTTCCCTGTTAAATACCTTGTTATATGCTTTTTATCCTCTATCATATGCAAGCCCCGAGGGTATCCAGAAGCTAGGTTTTGAAGTCATCATTTGGATGAAGTCATGTTTACATTCCTGGACTCAGTTGAAAACAACGTGAGTGAGCTTGGAAGTGGACCTTTTACTCCAGGTCCATCTGAGGCTTCAGATGAGATTGTATTCTTGTTTGAAAGTTTTAAGCAAAGTAATGAAATGCTTTGGGCCAAAGGAATTTGGCTAAGGTGTTCCTGGTATCCTGACTCAATAAACCATGAGATAAATTTTTCTAGCATGAAATTGCTTTGCATATGGTGTTTTTTTAGACAATGTTTTGCAGTGAGTAATTTTTTTTATATCTGAAGGGATATGATGTAATAAAAACAGCAAAGAGAGAGAAAGAATGTGGATTTGAAAACTAGCCAGGAAATTATGTATCACTAAATTGATGGCTGTATTTAATGTAATCCCTGAGAACACCTAGAGTCCATTTCAGACCATCATTTTCCCCTCTCATGAAAAAAGATCTTTAGATAACTTAATTCAAGAAGGAAAAAAACTGGACCTTGCTATAAGAACCAATAATTAGCTACTGAAAGATAATTCTAGACCACTATTTTCTTCCCTAAATCTTCTTCAATCCACACATTTAAAACCTCTGGTTAGTTGGGAAAATCAATTATTCTATGGTTCAGAGCTGCACAGTTGAACTATATAATTATACTAACAAATATAAAATGTATCCCACAATGACTGCATAAAATTGCACAGATCATAGTTTGAAACAGCAAAACTCAATATAATTTTGGAGTCTTGAGCTGAAACATGTGAAATATATCTGTATTTGGAAACACAATATTCTGTCCAGTTTTCATTTGTTAGCTGATAGGTTTTATATTTATATTATGCAGAAAATATTATAATTAAATCCCAACAGAAATTTCTGAGTATTTGACATTACTAAGTGACCTAGATCATAAATTGTAAACATCATGAAATTGAGGAATTTTGATTAGAATTTCATACACAGTTTGGCTGGATCTTTAGATTAGAGATAGGATCTGTACTTTTGATCTGATTTTAGCATGCTTAGCTCCTGGTTTATAAAGAAGTGGATTTCTATTTCTATTGTTTTAGGTTCCTAGGCTACTCAAGAACTACCATGAAATGGGTTGGCTTAAAAAAGGGGTATTTATTAACTTATAGTTTGGTCCAATTCAAAACATCATTAAGGAAATGCTATATCCCCTAAGACTATGGCATTCTGGGGATGGCTGCTGGGTCTCCTTGGCTCTTTGTCACATGGCAAGGCACATCAAATAATCTCCTGATCTCTCATCTCTTCTGGGTTCTGTTTGAATTTCTTGCTTCTTGTGGCTTTGTCTCACTCTGTCTGAATTCAGTAAACATTTAATGGAGTCCTTTAATAGTATTGAGACATATCCTGATTGAGGTAGGTCACATCTTAAATGAAGGAGACTCATCAAGGACCCTACTTACAATTGGTTCATATCCCAGGAATGGACTAAATTTCAGCATATTTTTTCCTGGAATACATAGAGCTTCAAACCACCAAACTCAATGTCCTACTGACATGGCCCAATCAAAGCCCTAATCATAATTTAATCACACCCAGAGGAACAGACCAGTTTTCAAACATAATCCAATATCTATTTTTGGAATTCATAAATAATGCCAAACTGCTACACCCTCATTTCTAACTATCAGATCTATTTTTCCTAAATAAGTAACATAGGCAATTGGAAAAACCTCCACTGTACCCCTGAAGCAGCCCTAGCACTCACATTGAAAGTCACCTTGCTTTATTAGAAGGCAAAGAGCATCAGGCTATTTTCAGTTAGTTTGGAGCAATCTCTTTTCCATCTCCAGGTTGTTTACAGGAAGTCAGAGTAGTGGTGCCTTGAACCTTGGTGTCTAAATTATTCATAGGAGACTCATGTAGCTGCTGTATTCGAAAATTTATGGTGTCTGATAATTGTATTTGCACTGTTTGAGCTTGGGAGGATTTTTTTTCCTCAGCTTTTCAAACATGTGATTATTGATTTGAAAGACTTCAAATCTTTAGCTTCCATAGTAACCCATTTTAGTTGTTTCCAATTTAGAATGATGCTTAGTTTTTTTGAAAGACTATTTTAAAAAGGAGATTTAAATAAGGTAGAGGTTTCTTAGTTAAAATGTAAATATCTGAGAATTATTTAAGTATTATTTGAGTCTGTCATAATATTCATATACAGGCTCATTTGGTGTCTGGGTACATTGTTGATTTGTTCTCCAATTGATAATTTGTTGCAACTTTTCAGGTATGATCTTATATTTTGAAATTTCCTAGTGAACTTAAATGCTTCAGTTAGTCACTAGCATTTCATTTTGAAAAGGCATTTAATAGATGTTTCCAATAAGCTTTGCCTATCTGGATTTTGACATAACATTCACCAGCAGTTATGAAAATTATTTGATAGAGGCCTGATTATCCAAGCTCATGAGCCTGAATGATAAGGTTGAATTCTTTTGCAAAACCTACTGGTTCACTATAGAAAAGGAATTATGCTAATCTAAAATGTAGAAAAGGATGACAGGTAATGTTCAAGGAGGGTTTTTAAAGTAAGAGACAATAGTTCAGCATAATTTTTCAACTGTGAAAATGCACTGAGGTGCATCTTGTTTTGTGTGCATGTGTGTGTGAATTTAGCATTTGTTTTTTAAAGACAGGCAATTTTAGAATTTGTTATACATTTGGAAGCTTCCAAATACTGTTAAAAATAAATATCTTGGTTGAATTTTTAGTTTTAGAGCCTCTAAAGTCTTATTGAGTGTGCAAATATACTAAATTAGGCATAACAATAAGTCCCCATTGTGGACATTATAATTCAAGATTTTCACTAGTATGCCAGGTACAGGGGGAAAAGATTTTACATGAGGTGTGACCATTATTTCAAAAGCAAGAAGCCAGCTGGTATACTAGATTGCAGTGAACCATTAGAGTTCTTAGATGGGTTGACACTCCATCTAAGTTATTATATAGTTTAAAAAAAAAGAGTAAAAACAACAACAACAAACATTTAGAGGAAACCAGCCCAGGGAATCTTTCATAACATTGGGGATTTACCCAAATGGGGATTAGTTAGAGAACTTCTACAAACATTCATTATATTTCATTGTTCAAATTATTGTTGTCAGGTATTCATAGGCTCTTAAATGGTGTGGCAAAGAATCCATTTTATTTGTTCATGCATCAGATGAGTCTACATCAAAAAGATAGAGAATGCCTTGAAAATCACATAATGGAATCCCTTGAGAATGCCACCAATATGGTTTATTCAACTAAACACACAATAATTTGTCTATCTAGTTTGTGGTCATCCCACCAACCCCAATAAAATGGAAAACCATTAGAAAATATATAAAGGAAAGAAACATATGTCATGTAGCAATATCCTAGAAGATAATAAAATTAGCTATTTATATTTCATCACAATATGTTATAATCTAATGAAACAGAAAAAAAAATCCTAATCTTTGAGTGACACTAGGACCGCAAGTTTCTACTAGATATAAATTAAAACTTTTTCCTAATCAAGAATATTAGGACTCCTTTTAATCAAATCTGAACGAGTCTCAGTATTCATTCCATTTTATGCAGCTTTGTAGTTAATTAGAATGGCCACCCTGATTATGTCTTCTTTAGAACTCAGACATCTCTACATTTTCCCCATTACTGAATACATAACTATTCAGTAAATCTCTTCATTTTTAATAGTCTCTTGCCTAGCAGATTTCAAAATTGATTAATTGTTCCCATATATTTAGGTTATTTTTGCTTTTCCTAAGTGAAAAACTCCTGTGCCTTTTCCTCACTTTTTAAACAACAGATAATGCATTAAAGAACAAAACTTATTTGCAAATTCACATTTCTTAAGTAACTTATGATTTATATGAACTATTTACTTCTCATTTTGCTAATTATATCAAAGTTGCTTAGATTACTTGCTCTTGGGCAAGTGTCCAAGCAGTAGTGTATTAATCAGGCAAGAGTGTATGCCAGTATAAAAACCAGAAAATATTTAAGGAATCTTACTTGTCTATCAGAGAGGGGGTAATTTTGGTCACGTATTTAGTCTACAAGTCGACATAGAGGTTTATGTTATAGAGTTATATAAATTGAAGTAAATTTAAAAATATAAAGAAGTTAAATTTTTGAACATTTAGAGGTTGTCATTTTATAATTGGAAGACATGAACATTTATTAAGAAAAATATGTAAAAATAACATATAAATGAAGACAATCATAAGAAAATAGACCTGCAGCAAGGAGCAATATTTATCTCTTAAAAACATTCCATTCAGAATAGAGTTGTTGAAATAATGATGAAATAGACCAAGGGAAAGAAGAGTGCTCTGAAAAATTATAGGGAAATACTCTAATAAGCAATTAAGGTGTCAAAACCAGAGTTTTCTTAGTTCTGTCTTTTTGCACTTTTTATGTGGAATATATATTCATTTTGATTTATACATATCTTAGATAATATTTTTGGATTTCCTTTTTCCACCACCAAATACATAAGCTGCTTGAATTCAGTACTTTAATATTTATATATTTATTTCATGTTTCATTATATAAATCAGAAAATTAAATTTCATATTTAATTTGCTAAGGTATTCTCTGTGAAGCTAAAGATATTGCAAAATATGTGATGACACAAAAGCATATCCAATCTCATATTATTATTAAGAAATATATTTAATTATGCCAAATCATTATATATGTGATTAAAATCTTCACTCACTTTATAGAGAATAAATAGAAAGGGTAACGTAAACTACAAAATAATTCATAAGAATGATTAATCAGTTCTCAATAGATGAAGTGGGATTGGGTTGTTCAGAACAAATATGGAAAACATAACAGTGAATACATACAAATATAGACAGTTGTCTCCATTACCATATCTCCAGATCCAAACTTAATATTCTAAACTAAAATTTGAGTGTTAGTTTTATAGGAAAGTATTAATAAATTTTTAATATTTAAGTATCTTAATTTATGCAAGTGATTTACTAGTGAAGAAGTAGTCTTGAGGGGTTTGAAGTTGTATGTACTCCAGAGAAACACATTTGTAAATCTACTGCTTTCCTGTGGTATAAACCCATTGTAAGTAGGATATTTTGATGAAGTTATTTGAGTTAGGTCTGGACCTAACTCAATCAGAATAGTTCTTAATCCTATTATTGGAATTCTGTATAAGAGAATGAAAGTCAGACAGAGAGGGAAACTCATAGAAGCAGAAGATGAAATCAGTGAAACCTGGAAGAGGAGGGTGATACCAGCAGATGCCACCATCTCCCTTGCCATATGATTAAGAGCCAGGATTACTGGTACCCCGTCATAGAACTCTATGGGAGGAAAACATAGCCATGTTGAAGCCTTGGTTTGGGCAATTTCTTGGCCTCAAAGCCATAAACAATAAGTGTCCATTGTTTAAGCTGAACCCATATATGGTGTTTGCTTTTAGCACCTTAGGAAACTAAAATGAAGGTTTTACCAGACATGGGGTGCTGCTGTTGAAAATACCAAAAATGTGGAAATGGTTTTGCAGTTGGGTATTGCATAGAAGCTGGAAGAATTGTGAGCTTCTTGATAGGTAAAGCCTATAATTCATTGAGGAGTCTTTTCATAGAAATATGGATACTAACATTACTTCTGATGAGGCCATAGAAGAAAATGATTAATGTATTATTGGAAACTATAAGAAAGGCAAACCTTGTTTTAAAGTCTCAGAGAACCTGACAAAATTCACTTCTGATGTTTGATGGAAACCTAGACTTGAGAATGATGAAATCAGATAGTTAGTCTAGGAGATTTCCAAAATAATTTGGAGAGTACTAACTGTTTTCTCCTTGATGTTTTATAGTTTCTCTGAGAGAAAGATCCCCACCAGAAAACTCCTGGAAAAAAATAGGAAAATTTTCCTTGATTGTCAGGGATCAAGGAAAAGCCCCAGATATTCTCAAGGGGTCTTATCATTGGGACCCCTGGGAGAATTGATGGGTGGGATAATCAATCAAAACAGCAAATAAATGGGATTCCTCCCCCAAACATTAGCATTTAGGAGGAATAATTAATGGCTTAAAAAGCAAACACAGAAGCTAAATCATCACTTTATTTTTCTCTCCTTCTCTTCCTGGAAGAGCCCACAAGTATATCTAGGAACCTGCAATCTTTTATATTCTCCTTTTCTCTCATTTCCTTAATAAAGTACTGGCCTAACTAAACTGGCATGTTCTTAACATAGCCAAGAAACTAGAGGAAATCTGGCTACATATATTGGTGCACCAGCCAGGAGAAGCAGGTAGTGGTAAGTCTAAACTATGAATTATAGCCTGTTTAATGCCCTCTTTTGGTTATCCATTTTCAATGGATTCCCCTACAGGCCCCCACAGGACATAATCCCCAGCTGAGGGTGGGGGGTGAGGCACAGGCTCTTTCTCTGTCTGATCCATGTGCCCAGGCTTGTTAGACTTGACCCCGGCTGGGAGGGCAGAGACACAGGGCAGGGGCTCAAAGTAGGGACCTGCCAAGACAGGGGGTCCTAGGCCAAGCTCTAGGTTCAGCAGAGCCACTTCTTACAGCCTGGATGGGACATGTGTACCATAAATCCCTGGCTTTTTTAGCAGCTACCCCAGGTCCCTCTGTTGGCTGCCACTGCCTTGTCCTGCCGCCCCTCTCCTGATGTCGGCAGCTTTGGGAGCTTGCACATATGCCTCCCTTCACATGTTTGTACCTTTGCCAGACTGCCATCCTACTGGCCACATCAGGCTTCCTGATCTAGACCTAGGTGAGAAAGTGATGGCAGGCAGGGCCGAGGTGGGTAACATGGCTCTGCTGCATTAAGAGGGCCAGAGACCATGAGGCCACATCTCCTTAAAGAGATGAGGAGATGCACCTCAAGCTTCCATTAACTTCCACTGAGAAACAGACTTCTCAGTTTTAAACTTGGTTGTGCCTAATAAGGGGTGTGAATGTGAATCATGATCTAGGCCATTTACTAAGCCTCTCACCTGGAAAATAAGATGCCTCCTTATATGCCATCAATTAAGATTAAGAAGTTCTTAGAAAATGCTAAGGGTATAAAATTCTCTCTTCTGTTTTATTCTGGCTTAACTTTGTATTTAACTTTTAAATCTGTTTACTGTTGTCAGTCTGCTTGTTCCTAGGAAATCAGATTTTGCATTTGCATGTTACAAATTAGATAATGGTGGAAGGTAACCTAAAAATGAATCTTTAAATGTCAATACTGTCTTGCAATTGTATTTGAGGCATAAATCATAAGTGGAATTGCTCCAACTGCTAAAAAAACATAAAAACATAACAAAGTTTTTACTAATAAAATTCTTGTGGCTTAGTTAATAAAAGTGCCCATTTTTCTTAAGTAAAAATTTACTAGAAACTGTAACTAAAAGTTAAGATCCTTATATACTTTATTGTATAAAACAGCAGAAGGATAATAACTGAAATTGCTATGCTGGCTATTGTGATGATAATTATAAGCTGAGTTTACCTTTGCTTATGGACAGTTCAGGGCCAGCTTCACTTTTGTGTTGGTAACTATGCTATACTCCAGGCTGTAGCCTGGCAAATTCTACCCCCTTTGGCTCAGGGGAAGCCACATTAGAGACACCCCTGTTTCGTGTCCTTCCACATGTGCTAATATCCCTGCTTTCTCTCCTGGTTCCATGTGTGGACTAAATTACTGCCTGGTGGAATTCTCAGCCCTTGGGATTGAATTTCCACTCTTCCAGTCAAGCAGCCACCAGAGTCCTCTTATCTCTGAGGACTTGGAAGTGGGGAAGGCCTCCCACCTCTAGTGTTGGGGTTCCTAAAGAACTCAGAGAAAACAGTTTCCCTGAGGCTTCAATGACCTCAATGAGCATATACTAGAATTAGAACTTCTCATCCAAGGTCTGTCAAAGTCAAAATGGGAAATAAGCAAAGCTCTGAAGTAAAGGAAAATCTTGCAAATTTTACTTTAAAGGAATGAAGACATTTTAGTTATAAGCTAATAATCAGAAAAAAATATTTTTGTGGAAAACTGCATGGTAACAATGCAAAATAGATTAATTAGAAATAACCTTCAAAAAGATTTTTTAAATGTTATCTTACAGTTAAACTTATTTTGTAAGAGAATGAAAATTATAAGAAAGAGTGAGTTGTGTGTTTTTGTGTCTAACTCCATTTATGTCTGCCTATTTGTTCAGTGTATATATTCATACATCAGGACAGTAATAACAAACAATTATAATTATTCCAGAACCATAGCAAAAAGTAACTTCATATCAAGAGAACCTGTGAGTGGCCACCACAATCTGCATATTAAAATGGTGGTAAAGAAAGATTTTCATGATTCCATTGGGAATCTTAGATTTTAACAAAATGGAGAAGGTAATATTTCTTATACTGCTAAAGTAAAGTAACTTTTAAATAACATCATCATTATAAAAGCATAAAAATAAAATGTAAAGTACTGAAAAGTTAAGTTCATTTGATATGTTATACATTGCATTGGAAGTATTTAGAAAGTGTATGAAAATTAAAAGAGATTGATTTTTGTATCATCAAACCCTCTTGGGCATTCAAACCAGGCCTTCAATACACTGCATTTTTCCTTTCCATTTTAGTTATTGGCTAGGTTGGTCACTGACCCCTAAAACAATAAAAGTATCTACTACATCTCTACATCTCTGGTTATGTTCCTGAAGAGGATGGAGAGTATATTGCAGTTTCAGACTCCTGTAGCAGCTGGTGATAGCTGGATATGGCCAGATGTACAACGGACATTGCCCAAAGACTGGCTCTTTTTCATAGTGCCAAAGGCAACTATGCGCCAGGCCTGTGAAAGAGTGGAGCCTTACCTTCCTAGATTCTTTCTTGGATCAACTGTGGTGCAGCATGCTGTCTGTGTGAAGGGCATACCAAGTGAAGCAATGATTACCAAACTGATGTAAGCAGAACTTAAACACAATTGGCATATGGCCTGCTCCCATGGAGAGATAACATGCATAGTATTGCAAACCCAGAGCTTAGATCTATTAACTGCAGCTCAAAGAGGAACTTCTGCATTAATTGGTATTAAATACTGTGCTTATATCTCTTCTATTCTAGATAAATGCCTGTTGATTATAGTGATATTTTTTTTCTATTCCAGATCACATGCAGAGGGTATTGAACCTGTTAAAAGTCTTAATTAATTTTCTAAGTAGTTAATGAATGTTCTTATAAGATGAAAGGAATGACTTTCTTCAGTGCTTGCCATATGCTTGTCTTGTGCCTATACTGTTTTTGTGAATTTGTGTCTTATGCATTGCCTCTTTATACCTCTCTTAGCTGTTCCAAGCATAATCTCCACCATGGAAAACTTGGATTGGCAATTTATACCAAACCCCTTGTCTATTACAATCTCTCCCTAGAGCTAACAGCATAAAAGAAACTAGCCTTCCCTTAGAAGCTCAAAGACAGAAAATGGACTTTCTTGCTGCAAAATTATAGGGCACTTAACATGTTAACAGCAGCACAGGGAGACATCTCTTCCTTAAAGAGGGGTGCTGTCTCTATGTAAATCACTCTGAAATAGTCCTAAACAACATTTGAAACCTGCAAGATAAAGCGCACCATCTTTGGGAAGATGCAGCCTTTATAAGAACCTACTCTTGTGGTCCAGTATCCTTTTAGTGGCACCACATATCTTCAAAATTCTAATTAAGTTAATTTCTTCCATAATCAACACTTGTTAGCCATATGGGGTAATTACAGTTTCCCAGGTATACTTGCAGGCTGGTCTAGCCACACCCATGGTGCCAGATTTGTCTTCCCCCAACTGCAATAGAGTAGCAAGAGGGTTTTACAACTTGTCAGGTAGGGACTACTGCCCCAAATAGCAGGAAGAAATTATAGAAGAATGACCCTCAACCTTCAGTATCCCCTTAAGAACTCTGATGGGGCATTGAAGAAGGCTAGTTTAAGGAATAAGAAGATGAATTTGGGACCTGGAAGAAAAATGTGGCCGTGAAACACATGGCCATGGAATTCCACCTGGAAATCCTGAGAGAAAGACTCCCACCAGAAAGCCGCTGGAAGAACCTCAAATAAGTTTCCCTGAACCTCTAGGATCAAATGAAAAGTCCTGGATATTATCAAGGGGCATTGTCATTGGGCCCCCCTGTGAGAAATGACTTACAGGGTAATCAATCAAAAGAGCAAACAAGTGGGACCCCTCCTCCAAACATTAGCAAGTGGGAGGAATAATTAATGGTTTAAAAAAGCAAGCACAGAGGTTAAATCACACCCTCACCCACCCCTTTTTTTTCCTCCTTCTCTGCCTGGACCAGCCTGCAAGTATACCTGGGAACCTGTAATCTGTTATTTTCTCCTCTTCTCTCATTTCCTTAATAAGCTAATGGTCTAACTATACTGGTATGTTCTTAAACATACCCAAGAAGCTAGAGGAAATCTGGCAACAACAGGACCATGAAAATTGAGATCTGAATTTAGGACATCTTCTCAGACCAAGAGAGTAGGCCCACTCATGTGTGAGGAATGTGTGTGAAATGTGTGTCATTTGGAGAGGGTGGTCATTCCACCCCATTATTCAGGAATAATGGTATCACCAAAGTGTTCTCAGAGGGTGAAGCCTGTGCCCTGGGGATTGCAGAAAGTCTGGCTGCTACTTAATGCTTGATGAGTGTGGAACATGTGTACAAGGGATTTTAGAGTTTCTGACCACCAACCAGAAGCTTTGAGAGGATGAAACCTTCACTCAGGGATCAGGGAAATCATGGCTGCTGCACAAGTACTTGGAAGAGGTGAGACTGCCACTTCATGAGGCTCAGAGGACAAAACATTTTTTCATAAATGACTTTCAGACATTGAAATCTAATGGAGTATGCCCTGCATGGTTTCAGAATTTTCTGGGACCTGTGACCCTAGTTGGCCTTTCAATCTATCCCTATGGAAATGGAACTTTTATATAATGCCTGCCTCTTCTTTGCATATTGAAAGCATATAACATGTTATCTAGGTTTTGTGGGTCCACAGTCAGAGGAGAATTATGACCCAAGGCAGACCAAATCCATAACCAATTTTTATATTAAGCATTTTTACTGCAATGACATAAGAATTTTGGGATATTGTCATGTAATGAATGTATTTTGCAAATGGAAAGAACTTTTCTTTTTTGAATTCCAGAGGGTGGAGTGTGGTGGTTTGAAGCTGTATGAATTCCAGAAAAACATGTCCTTAAATCTAATTCATTCCTGTGTTTATAAACTAATTGTAAATATTTTCTTTTTGTAAGGTTACTTCAGTTTAGGTGTGATCCACATAAATCAGGGTGGGTTTTAATCCTATTACTAGAACAGTTTGTTAGCAAAAGAAATTCAGACAGAGACAGAGAAAGCTGTGCAAGCAAGAAGCTGAAATCAATGAAACCTGAAAGAGAAGGGAGAGACAAGCAGACACTGCAATTTGCCTTGTCATATGACACAGGGACCAGGATCACAGCCAGCCAGCCCCAGAATGCCAGTCTTTGGGAAGAGAGCTCAGTGTTGATGATGCCTTGATTTGTACATTTTCCCAGCTTCAAAACCTTGAGAGAATACCCACCAATAGTTTAAGCCATACCATTTCATGGTATTTGTTTTAAGCAGCCTAAGAAATTAAAAGAAGTCTTTCAAAGATTAAATAAACTTTTACAATTCAAGGTTATGCATGTATGTCTTTGTCTCAACCTTATAATGACTTATTAAAAGGTCCAAAATTTCTTTTGCAATTCCACATTTGCCCTTATTGTTTCAACTAGACTTGATCATAATTCTGATATTTCATGGTGCTTACCATGTCATTCATTACCCTAAGTAATCTACCCTTAATATTTTTTTTTTGTTACAGTGGATTATTATAAGAGACTTAAAACATCCTCTATTTATGCATTCCATTTTTAGCTTTCCCAATTCTTAACTGAGCCTTCATTCATTTGAATTTCTATCTTTTGACCCATGAATGATAAATACTCATAGTATTTCTCGAACATTGGTTTTCCCTTTCATTTTCTCTTGAACATCTGATTATCACAAATAAAAATCATATTCCCTTTGAAACTTTCTTTGAAAAACTCTAATCTTTAAAACATTTACATTAGCAATTTTAATATTCATAAATTAAATTTTAATATATGTTTGTTAATCACTTATCTCCACATTGTTTCTAGGGTGATTTCCACAATGAATTCTAAAATAACTTTTCTCAAATATCATTTTGATCCTCCCTGAATTCCTCAATTTTTGTGAACTTCTCATTGTTTTATTCAAATTATAATTTAATTTGATGTAACTAACCAATGGTTTTACCTACATAAAGTTTTAAGTCCCACTGTCTATAAAGTCTTTTGTCTCAGTGCTCTTGATATTTTTAATCATGGTATCTTTATACTATTTACCATAAGTATCATTTAAAAAGGTATTAACTTTATGTTGAATTAACATGTTTTTTGCACTACATATGGTACCACTTGTGAAACTGCTCTTAACAATTATATCCAGTGCGTAAAGATTTATTTTTCCTGACTTCCTAAATCTTTATGACATTTTTAGAACTTTCTCACATTAAGCATAATTAAACCCAAATTTCACTTTTTTCATCAGTTTTCTGGAGTATCTCTGAAAATGTATGTTTTCTGAAGGTCATGTTCACATGTAGCCAGTCAAAAACTGTTTACACATGATGTTACACACCAAAGGTCTGAAATCAAGTTGTTTTTTGAAAATATATACCAAATTTTACATATAGTCCCTTTTACCCAAATGTGCTATATGTGATTATTTTCCAATGATCCAACAAGTTGATTTAGCCAGTTTTTGATTATTTTTTCATTTCTTCTGTGGAAGTACAGGCCCTTGGAATTCCATCCTGCACCATTTTGCTAATTTCATTTTCCGACCTTAGTTGTGTTTTTATATTATTTAAAAAATAATTAGTAAATGATAAAAAATAGTGTTCAAAGTAGCAAAAATTCTATAAGGTCTGTAGAAGTATATATTAAGAAAACTGTATATATTATCTTCTATAAAAGTAGAAAATATTGCTCAAAATGTATAGAGAAACTAAAATTAGTTCAGTATATCCAATTTACTAAGAGAAAATCTCAAGATTGTTAAGATATAATTTAATAGCTTACTATCTATTCAATTCATTGCAATCTGGAAAAAAAGGTTAATAGTCTTTTCTTTATTGGTTTGTGTTTTTGTGTGTGTTTAAGCACAATTTCTATTATTAACATATTTTTAAAACTTATACAGAAACTCAAGGATTCGGAAAAAACTACTAGATTTCAAGACATTTTCAGGGTTACATAAGTTAAGACAATGTGGTACTTGTGAAAGGACTGATAGTAAGACCAATGAAATAGAATAGAGAGGTCATACATAAACCCAGAGTTATTCAATGCCTGGTTTATAACATATAACCAAGGCAATTTAAAGGACAGATGAATGGTCTTTCCAATAATTTTTACAGGAAAATATGATATACATGTTTGAAAAATTAATTTATACCCATGCTTATCACCATCCCTAAATATTAATGCCAGGTTCATGAAAGATAATTTATTTCAACTATTGAGAATGATAATAAAACATGCAAATGAGCAATGATTCTAGCAAAAATATATAACATAGTTCTGTCTGATTTATCATAGGCAAATTATTAATTATTAATTATTATTTCAAATTCACTAAATGTAAAATAAGAAAAAATAAAATCAGAATAATTAAAATTAATGATTTCTGTCCATTAAATTTCATCATTAGTTGAGATTCAAAGAAAAATATTTGATTAAAATTCTTTAAAATAATATAATAGACAACAGATTCTTATCCAGTATATGTGAAACTCCCCCAAAATTCCAAAATAAAAAATGGGTAAAAGTATTGAAAATGTATTTCACAAAAGAGGATATCTGTTTATTTCTTAAGCATATAAGATAAATATGATTTATCTTGAAAATAAAGTTTAAAGCTACTGTGAGATAACATTACATACCCTCTATATTTCATAAAATTTTTAAGAAATTTAAGTACAAATGTTGGAGTGTAGATGAAATAGTTTGAGTTCTCATATATTCCTTTCGGGAGGGTGAAATATAGTTTTACTTTGAAAAACAACTTGTCAGTATATACTACAAAAAATGTACATCTACTTCTTATCCACCAATTGCTATATACTCAAGAAAAAAATGAGTGTTTCTATCAACCAAAAACATATGCAGTAATTTTTATAAGAAATGTATTTTCCTAGTAACGACAATCTGTTAGCAAGCAAAATAAACATTAGCTGAATGAACAAGTAAAATGTGATCCATATGTATGCTGGAATATTCCCACCATGAGATACAGACACACTATTGTAACACATTTTATAACTTGATAGACAAATGATCAGCAAAATAAATGAGCTACAAAAGAGAACATACTGTATGATTCTATTTTTATGAAGTTTGACTAGTCAGACTAACCAATATAAACTTCTGGGAGTATTAAATATGAGAATAATCAATTGTATATTCAAACAGTTTGTGTCTGGACAGAATTTCTTAAATTAATGCTTCCATTTGTTAAGCTGCCTTTTTTCTGTTATTCTATTTTTTGAAGTTGAAATAAAGTTTAATTAAAAAATAAATAAATGGGATGAGAAAGAATAGCCTTTGGGAAGTGAGCCTACAGCCACGAAGACCCTGTGTTCACGCACCTGTGGAATCTTAAGCACCAAAGAAATATTTTCTCAGGGTTTCACTCCCATGTCTCCAGGAACAGCAAGCATGGGATTAGACTGAAATCCACTAGTCTGGGGGCTTGAAGAAGGGTGGATGGGTGTGACTGTCTGGACACATCACTCCTCACCTGTTTTCCCAATTCCTCACCCAGCAAGGTTTATGGTCAGCTCAGTCTGAATTTACCTCTGTTGATACCACATTAAAAGCCTGTAATTTGTCATTGGTTCCTGTTTTATGGGCAGGAGGTAGGCAAAGCTTTTCACAAGGCAGTGGAAGCGGATGACCCAGCACAGACCTGAAAACACTTGTTTTAAGCCTCACCTCTCACAGAAGGCAACTATCCTCCAGGCTGCAGCTAGTCACATCCTCTACCACCCACAAACACATAGACACACTCACACCCCAGGCCAAAACAGCCTTCCCTCCTCCCAGAGGTTTATCATGACTGAAGGTTTTCTTGTTCCTGTATAACATGATTTCCTCTGCAGATTTTTCAGGGACAGATTTCATGGGACAGAGGCAGCAGGTTGTGCTAATTTACCATTTTAGTAGGAAATTGGCCTCCATGTTGTGTTTTCAACTTCATTTAATATCAAAAGTGTTTGCTAGACCTCTGGCAAGTGCTGAAACCCTCAAATGTGTGGGTCCTGAGCCCATCCCTCATGGAAAACAATGGAGACACTGAGATTGATTCCTTTATTCCAAATTTCAGTCTTCAGACCACCCTGCACACCAAGCCTGCTAGTAAAGCACTATTCTCATATCCAACTCTGCTGTGCTCCTCCCAGGCTCAAGTAGCTTTTAAATAAAAAGAAATATACATGTAATATAATCAGCATATAAAACATGAGATAAACTTTAGTAAAATGTATAAAGAACTTGACCAATACAATTAAATATCTTTTCTTAATTAGTACACAGATATGTAAAGAGTGCAATTGTTTTCATTTGCATTTTGAAATAAACCAAATCCTGAAATACATGTATCTTTGGCTCTATATGATGAATATGTTGTTTGAGCACAATTTAATTAAATAGTAAATTAAGACAGAAATGTAATACGCATGGGACTTTTCCTTTTGGAGTAATAAAAATGTTCTTAAATTGACTACGGGAATGACAGCACAACTCTATGGTTAAAATGAAAGCCATTGAGTGTAAACTTTGAATCTGCTCTACACAGCATGGGACTATATATGACAGGGAATCCAATGGTGGAAGATGGACTATGGTTAAAGGAACAAATTTGAGAACATTCTCTCATGAACTATAACAAGTATATAATACTAATACAGGGTGTTAATATTTGGGTAGGTTGGGAATGAATACACCAAATGTAAGATATTGGCTATAGTTAGTATTAATATATGTTGATGATGCTCTTTCATAGTTTGTAACAATTATTTCACAACAATGCAAGGTGTTGGTGGTGGTGTGATATATGGGAGCCCTGTATTATAATATACAAGATTGATTTGTAAATTCAAACTTTTACTATACAGATATTGTTTATGTATGCTCATGTATGAATGATACACTTTGATAAAATTTTATAAAAAGTAATAATAATTAGTTAATTCTCAATAAACCCCTATTCTCTACTCCTCTGATTTATCATATTGCTGAGAGATTTACAATTAGTTGGTGCTGTGGTATTAACAGGAAAATGATGTAGGGGATGATTGTTTATTATTGATTTTTTTAAGTAATATTTTTTAAAAGATACTTAGATTACATAAATGTTACACAAAAAATATAAGGATTCCCATATGTCTCAAACTCCACACCTCCCACACCCTCCAACATAAACACCCTTCATTAGTGTGGCACATTCATTGAACTTGATAAATGCATCCTGGGGCTTTGTCACTGAGCATGAACCATAGTTCACATTGTAGTCTACACTCTCTCTCACACATTTCTGCATGTTAAAAAAAAAAGAAGACAAAAAATGGCTTATATCTGTCATTGCAGTGTCATTCAGGATGATTCCCAGGTTCCAAAAAAGCGTCCATATTACAACTGTTTTTCCCTTTCCATGCCCCCACAGCCTCCAGTACTCACTGCCTCCACATCAATGTTGTAATTTCTTCCAATGCTAGAATCACAATATATCTATAGTTGAATACCAGTAAGTCCACTCTAGTCCATAGGTCATTCCCCAATCCTAAGGATGCTGGCATGGTGATGTCCACTCCACCTCTAATGGAGAGGAGGTTTCAATCACATACAGCTAATGGATGGGACTCTCTTACTTGTAGTTGTTGGTTCTCTCATTTCCTTGGTAAGGTGGTTGTCAATCCTCACCTCCTTGTTAGTTGTTCTGGGTGAGTCCAATGAGCTGAAGAGTAGGGTTTGCAACTCTGCTGAGGTTCTGGGCCCAGCTGGCACATGGATAGCCCAAAGACTCCAGTCTCTTGGACATATACCTACAAACTTCAGCACCAAGTATAGGTTTAAATAGAAGGTACAGATGAGCCATGTGTAGGAAATACATAATTGAGTCCATCTCTGTCACTCTCAGGAGCACAAACTCCAAAGTAGGGCCAACTGGCAAGGCATCAAACTCCAGAGCTATGCCACGACCATAGAACCTGAGTGTCTCCAGAGCCGTTAGGAGCCCTGCTATTTGGAGTTGTATTTCCAGTTGCATTGCTAGTTGGTACTTGGTAGTAATCCCTTGGTGCCAGGGAGGCTCATTCCTGGGAGTCATGTCCCACGATGAGGGGAAGGTAATGAATTAGGCTGAGTTTGATTTAGAGAGAGGCAACATTTAAGCAACAAGGAGGCTCTCAAGAGGCAATTCTTGGACACCCCACAACACTAGGTTAAATTGCAATTTCAAAAGCAAAGGCTCATAAACATAGTCGTTAATATCAGGATCATCCTCCTTCACCAGTCATTGCCCCTTCACTAGGGGGACTGTTGCTGCTCCATTAAAGAATGTGACAGAGCTCTCCAGGAAGGGAATTCAACATTCTCTTGGTTATTATTGATTTTTGAACTAGAAGTAGGAAGAGCCTGATATGCCAATAACCTGAGTTTTTGTTCCCTTTATATTGACATTTTGGACAATGTTGGGAGGGCTGTTTTCTCCATTAGCAAATTCTGTCAATTTGTCCTCACTAGTGAAATATCACTCCATTCATCAGAGGCAAACCCTGAGGATTAATAGAAATACCTGGTTTCCAGGTATCTGACATCTAAATGATTTCCCCAATATTTATAAATGAGATAGGATGGTTCCATAATTGCTAATGGAGACTGTGTATGAACAAATCTAAATTTAATTAAAACAATAACCTTTTGACTGTGAAATATAGAATCTTATAGTAAGAAGAGACTTTGCAAATTATACCAAACTTTAAATAGCAAAGTTTAACAAAAATCTCTGTTTAAGTGCTTGAATAAAAAAATAACCTGTGACACATCTATATTAATATTTATAGTGTAATTAATATTTATTTACATATTATAACCTTAGTATTAATTTAAAAAGTGGAATTTATTCAGGGATGCATTTTTTAAAAAGTAATGTATATTTTAAATTTATTTTAAAAAGAACCAAACACATGCTCCCTCCATAAGATTCCAGATCTTACTGTGTAAAATTACCATGCACCTAGAACAATAATAATTCTGACACTTCATTATCTTTAACCCATTAGATGTGTCATTAAGAAGTAATAGATATGCCTTCCTTAGTTTCTATGAGGTATGATGTGGCTTCCAAAGCTTCTGTGAATTATAATGCTACTCTATACTGAAATTGGATTTCTGGTAAAAGGTCAATTACTATATTTACTAATTTAGCTGTTGTTGCAATTGTCACTTTCAATATTTGATGATCCTAGAGCCAAACCTTTTCAGCAAGTACAGTGTATGTGTTAAAGTCTGGCAATTAGTTCCATTTCTTCTTTTTCTGTGCATGGAGCCTGCCTTGTCTCATACAATGCAAGCAGCAGAGAGGCATGGATTTCTCTCACATGCATCAGTGGAATGGATTATACTTCTAAGTGATCAACTCCATTTTTGTAATATTCCTACACATAATGCCTTCTATAAACATCTTCACTAATTTGAAGGTGACTGCCTAAATCCATGGCTAGCACTGGCCAATCTTAGTGTTTACATATAGGCATGGTCAGTCCCTATACTTAGAGGTATTTTTCCTTTGTTACAAAAGTTGGGTCTAGAGACCTACACTAACTACATTCCATAACTACTTATGTCCAAAAGAAATACAATTTGGATCCATGTCACCACTTCACAATAAATTAATTGAAGATAGGTCATTGAAAAATGCATTGTTCCTTTAGTATCCAAAATTGATAGTGGTTTCACAGTCTTCAGAGCAAACATCAAGACTGTGTACAAGACAAAATACAGGACAGAAAGATGCTTCACTAGCGAGTAGTGGGTATTTCTGTTCAAGGACCAGTTCAACTATTGAAAGCGGGCCTTGGCATAGAGCCTGGCATCCTCAGTGAACAGGACAGGTCTTTTGCTCACTGTCTTTTGAGAGAGAATGCAATGAAATTAGAATAGAAAATATAGATAAGGAAGGTAAAAACACAATGAGGCCAATGTCTTCTTTTTTCTTTATTTTATTAAAGAATCTCAGTCCCAGCAGTTTTAGCCAGAATTGATATCTGTTAATGGAAGTACAGAGTGTATGGACAACAGCTCTTGATGCAATCAATGCCAGAAAATCACGTAAAGAACAGCAGGAGAGGATCTGTTTGCTGCCCACAATTTCAGTGCAAAAATTATAATTTAAATTTATTTAAACAAATTTAATTTTCGTGGTTTCCATTTTATCTTTAAAATTGGAAATATTATTTAAATGCATTATTGTAATTTAATTAATAATTGTAATAAATGTGTGTCTATTACATTCTCTTTGGCAAACTATGTGATATACATTCAGAGATAAAAAGTAAATAAATGAAACTCTTTTATGAAAATAAAATATATACAAAGTCAATTATAATTCAAGTATAATTTGAGGGATTTCTCATGGCACATTATGAAAGAGAATGTTAGTATTGATTCATCATTAAACCACACAACTTCCAAACGAGTATCTATGTGTAATTCACATCAAAATATTTTGAAATGAGTTAGAGATATATTAAATATTATAAGGATGTGTAGATGAATAAATAAATGAATAAATATATTGATGGAAAAATTTGTTTCTATTTCTTCAAGTCTTTGCAGGAAAGGCAAAACTTATTTGATTTTACACTTGGATGGATGAAAGCATCTGTGCAATAATCTAGCTATCCAAAGAGAAATTTAATTTGCTGGTTATCGTTCTGCCACCTGACATTCTGCAGATTAGAAAAATAGTTTTAGTTTTATAATCTCTATTTACCTGTACAGAATATTTTGCATAAAGTAAATTCTGAGGTTTCAAAGCAGCAAGGAAAGTAGAAAGTTTAACCAAGTCCAAACTTTTGCCTTCAATTTTGAAAGGGGACATTATAAAGGAATTGGGTTTGAGAACAACATTCATAAAAAATGCAAATATCTAGCAATGTCTTTCTAACTTACCTTATTAAAGGTATGCATATATTCAGAGTTTATGGAAAAATAGAACCGTATTTCACACGAAACCAAGAACTCACCATAATTCATTCAGTGACCTTGATACTGTTAATTAATAAATGCTATTTCACACAGGCAATATCTACTTATCAACAATTGTATGTGAATTTGTTGAACAGAGGAACCAGAATGTTAATGTAAATTCAAAAAGGACCTGTGGAAGTATGAAAAACTTACATGGAATTTAATGGGAAACACTATCATTAGTGCAAGAGGAGTGAGAATGAAGACAGATGTAATGAATTGACAATAGAAATAGATGGTTCCATTCATCTTAAGATAGCCAAAAAGGGGGCAAAGATTAGTGAGCATATGTAAGAATTATTTTTATTGAAATTCTTAGTTTATTGGGGTAAAATTTCTTAGGATAATTTATATGGATAAATGGATAAAATTGTATGGTGACAAAGAAAGCCTGGGGCAAAATAGAAATTTTACCCTACTAGATGGACTTAAACACAGATCAAAATGAATAACATTGAATTGAAATTATTACATGATGTTGGGCAAGGTCATAAATTGTAATACTATGAAAAATGGTTTTGAAGAGTCCTGCTGCATCAAATACTCAATATATAGGGAATCAGTGGAGAGATGTTTCAGTTTTGTATAATCAGGATTACATAGTGAACTAATAATTGGGGTCTTGTGGAATCTGCAGTATTCAGAGGGATGGAAAGTAGACGTAATGGTGAATTTTCAGCCTGAATGAAGAGCATGGATAGATGTGGTGGCAAAAAGCGAAGCTGCATATTATCTGGAGTTATGATGGAAGAAATGTGCCTTGTGGCGGCAATTAACTATCTGAGCATACTGGACTTGGAATGTCATCTCTTCCACTTACATTGTCATAGATTAAAACTTGTCCATGACTTTTCAGGGACCTACTCTATTTTCTTTAAATTGTGTATGGTACTTGGCAATTTGCACAGTTTCAATGAGAATTACAGTAAATAAATACAAGAATAAGGCAAATTACATAGAAAATTATAAACACATAACAGATAGTATTAATATAATTCTTTTGGTTGATTAATTTATCTAGATAATGAAAGAAACAAAATGATACCAGGAAGAATCTAGGAAACTATTAAAAATGGGGAGGTATTTTGAAGAATCAAATGTCAAAACAAAAATTATACATTTTAACAGTGGGTAAAATGGTAGTTATCAGATAGAGGAATTCTTAAAGATTAATTTCCAAGTAACATCATAGGAATGGAGGTGCATATTAAGCAAATAGCATTTGTAAATTATCACTAATGAGGAAGAAATATATAGATATTACCTACATTAACTCTATCAATCTTCCAAGAAAGTTCTTTATGTCAAATGTATCTACTGTTTATTTAGTAAGAAAAAAAATACATGCAAACATAAGAATGAGCTCTGAATGATTATATTTCCCTCCACTGGAAAAAGGTTTCACAAGTACAGAGATTAAAAGAAAGCAAGCAAACATTATGTTATATCCTAATAACCAAAACAGATGAGAGAGAATAAAATTGTGTAACTATGTGACAATAAATTTACTTATGCTAATTTCATCCTCATATTTATTCTCCATGGTTGTTAAGGATTGTTGTCTCTTCATGGCCAAGACAAATTCCCCAAATATTCTCAAATCTACCCGTGTGGCTGAATTCCTGCTTGTGAAAATGGCTGATATATGGGAGCTCAGATTCTTATATGTTATAGAATTACTACGGATGTGCTTTGCAACCCAGACATCTTTCATGGTCACAGCAACCACCTGGATCTGAAGCTATACATGTCAGTGTATTTCTATCATATGAATCTGTTTATCTTGGACACGTGCTACATTTCTGTTGGAAAACTCAAGGAATTTGTCATCTTCCTCCTCGACAACAAGGTGAACTCTATGGTAGGATGTGCAGCTCAGATTTTCCTCATGTTTTTGTTTGCTAATGCAGAGACACCATTCCACAGCAACAGGGCCAGTGAATGCTGTGTGGCCACCTGCCAGGCCCTCCACTGTGCTGTGACCATAAAACCTCAGGCCTGTGTCCAGATGACTCTTGTCTCAATAGTAAATGGCCTGGCCCAGTTAGGATTCCACACTGATAACACTGTCCTGCTACATGAATCTCAATCCAAAATATTCTGTCTACAAACTCTTTTATTTCATAGACTATTGAGTAAAATAATACTGTATTCCCTCAAATAGAACTATGCCTGTATATATTATTTATGTTTTTATTTACAGAAAAGGATTGCATAACTACTTACATGCAAATATTATTGAACATAATGACCACACAATACATTTAAATAGAGGCTCTTAATTTTTATTCCTCACACATCAATTGATATCCCATTTTTATACAATTCAATTCAGAGACTAATTCTCCAATAAAAATAGCCATCATTACCATTAACTTTATAGGGCTCGTGTTGAAATATTCATTTCATTATGATACCATAATGGTTTTATGGAATAATTATATAGTATCAGAATATATAAAGCAAAATTAGGAGAATTAAAAGGAGAAATGGAGAATCACTCTCATAATTATAACCTGTTTAAAATATAACTTCAACAACTTATAGTGCAAATGGGTAAAAATGTGGATAGGTGATTTGACCAATACAGTTTACCAACTAGACCTAAATTATATTTATAGAAGACTACACCCCACAGCACAGATAGTACATTATTTTCGAATGCATATTGGACATTTCCTAAATAGACTATATACTGGGATGCGAGGAAATCTCTACACAGTAAAAAAAGTAATAATAATGAAACCATACTGAGTATTCTCTTTGATCTCAGGAGTCAAAAAATTGTGGGTGGGTATCAAAATCTCCAACTATTATTATCCATACATCTATTTCTCTTGACAGTTTCACCTGTTTCTATTCATGTATTTAGTAGGTATGTTATTTGATCCACATATGTTTGGGATTTTTTACTTCATTTTAATGAATTGGGCCGCTTATCACTCTGAATTGACTTTTGTTATTCCTGTTAATCTTTTGCACTGAAATGTACTTTATATGATATTCACTTAGTAATTTAACCAGTTCAGTTTTATTTTAGATAGTGTTAACATTATGTATCCTATTTCTTTACTTTTAAACTATTTGTATATACTTAAAATGTATTTTTGAAGGCTACTATATATAAACATACATTTGATTCTTGTGTTAAAATTCTATCAGAATCTCTTCATTTTAATTATTTTTAAACTATTTACTTTAATTGTAATTATTAATATGTTTAATTTTAATAATGCTGTATTGCTATTTCTTTTCTCATTTTTTGAAATCTATTTGTTTCTTTGTTTCTCTTTACTAATTTTGATTTTTATTTAGGTTAACTAAATATATTTTATATTATCATTAGCTTGTTAAATATAATTCTATTTTCTAATAATGGTTGTTACTTTAGGTACTATTGCACACATGTTCAGCTCATTGAAGGCTACTATCATTTGGTATTTTCCCACTGTATAAGAATCTAACAATAGTAAACTTCCATTTTGATAGCAAAACTTTTAGGCTATTTTTGTATGTGTTTCACCGTCAGATATTTATAAACCCCACAGTATAACACTACATTGTTATTTTCTTTAAATATTAATTTTCTCTTACAGAGCTTTTATAATAAAAAAATGGTCATATATTTAGGCATATATATAGCATCTCACATGGCCTTGTTTTGTGTACATATAAATTGTCAACCCATATTATTATACTTCTTCCTAAAGATTTCCTTTAGTATTTCTTGTAATGTCAGCCTGATGGTGAATTCTCTCAGATTTTTCATGTCTGTAATAGTCTTTATTTTATCTTTGTTTTTGAAATTTATTTTTATGGTACATATAATTTTATGCAGTATTTTATTTTCTTTCAGCCATTTGTATGTTGTGCCACTGTCTTTTCTCTTACATTGTTTACACTGAGAATTCTGATTTCATTTTTATCTTTGTTTACCTGAACAAAATGTTCTCCTGCTATGGTTGATTTTATAATTTTCTCTTTATTATTCACTTTCAGCAATTTTATTTAATGAGTGTTGCTGAGTTCTCTACAAATTTCCTGTGCTTCAAATTTCTTGTGCTTCTTGAAGATGTGACTTTATAGTTTTTAATAAAAAACTTTTTTAAAAAATTTTCAGATATTTTATTTTCAAATGTATTTTCTACTCCCACATATTTTTCTCTTTCAGATAAAATCATTACATAACTGCTTTCAGTAGAAGACATTCTGTAACTTACTAATCGTCTTTTCATTTTTTAAAATTCTTTTTTCTTTCTGAGTTTTAATTTTATTTTTTTCTAATTCTAAGTCTTCAGGTTCACTAATCATTTCTTTTGAGATACCAAGTCAATCACTGATCCCAATTCACATAATTTTCATCTCACTATTACAAAATTCTAATATTTTTCTGTGTTCCATTTGTGTTTTTATATCCTACATGCTCTTTACAATGTTTCAAATATATGGAACATATTGATATAAACTCTTGTAATTTACTTACCTCCTAATTGTAGCCTCTGCCTTACTTTGGAGTAAGTTTTTATTGACTAGATTTTTTTATCATGTGTTAGATTTTTCCTTATATTTATATAACTGATATCTTTATTTGCTGAAAATTTTAGGGAAGGCCTCTATAGATCTCCTGCATTATTTTTGGCACTTTAATCCCTCTTTTGTACTCTTTCCTGCAAACTCTAGCAATCTCAGTCTGTACAGAATCTCAGCATGATCTCTTCACCTCATGGAGCTCACTGAATTGCAAATGGGTTTCTATTGCCCATTTCACAGCCTGTAAATTTTCTCACAAAATTAGCTGACAAAACCATGGGGCTTTTTTCCCCCTGTCTCCCCAGGCACTCTGATCTTCATTGACTTTTAATGATTTTTTTAAAAATTGATATAAATACAATACAGATAGAGATACAAATAGAGATATAGACAGAGACAGAAATAGAGAGATAGAGATAGAGATAGAGAAACAGATATATATAGTCTGAATTATTTGGATTTTTCCGGAAGGAGATATGTTAGGTAGGCTCAAACATGGCCTCTAAACAACCTCATTTCTTAGTATTTATTTCACTCCCTCCTCCTGAACAAGGCTTGGAATTAGTTTCTTGTGACAAACACAATACAAAATAAGTGATGGGATGACACTTCTGGTATTAGGTAATACAAAGTCTGGATTCTTTCTTTATTTTTTATTTATTTTTTTTCATATATATTTTAAAAGATGCTTAGATTACATAAATGTTACACAAAAATTACAGGGATTCCCATCATCTCCACCTCCCATACCTCCCATAACATCTCACTTAAACATCTTTCATTAGTATGGCACATCACCTGCAAAGGATATACACATCCGGAGGCTTTGCCACTAAGCATAGACCACAGTTCTCATCATAGACCACACTCTCCCACACAGTACTGCATGGTATTTGCTGATGAAAAATGGCCTATATCCATCACCACAACGTCACTCAGGACAACCCCCAAGTTCTGAAAAAGCCCCTGCATTACAACTGCCTTTCCCCTCCCCACCCCAAAACCGTCTAGTGGCCACTGGCTCCACCTCACTGTTATAATTTCTTGCATTGCTTGAATCACAATATGTCTACAACAGAATACGATTAAGTCCACTCTAGTCCATAGCTCTTCCCCCAATCCTGAGGGAACTGGAATGGTGATGTCCACTCCACCTCCAAGTGAGAGTGGGCTTATACACCATGTATACAGTGGATTGGATTATCCTGTCTTCAGGTGCAGGCTCTCCCCATTCCCTGGGATGGCCATTCTCCATCATCATCTCCTCACCAGGTGACTTGGGCGAGTCCATTGAGCTGTAGAGTAGGAGTTGCAGCTCCATTGGGATTCCAGGTACAGCTGGTGCACAGGCAGGCCAGAGGCTCCAGTCTCTGGAAGTATACCTACAAACTCCAGCCTCACATATAGGTTTGAAAAGAAGGGACTGATGGACCATGTGCAGGGAGGACTTATTTGAGTCCAAATCTGTCACTCTCAGGAGCACAGATTCCAAAGTAGAGCCCACTGATAAGGAGTCAATCTCTGGGGCTATCCCCTCTTATATAGGACCTGGGAGTGTCTAGAGCCCTCAGGAGCCCCTGTGTGTGGTGTGATATCCACTTTGGTGTTCTATGAGATCCTACTGAGGTGTGCATTAGCGTTATCTCTGGAATGAACTCCCGACTCTCTTTGAAGTCTCTTAGCTGCATGAACCCATTTGTCTTTACCTTTAGCCCATTTTATTCAAGGTCTTTTTCCAGTCGTGTTGCCAGTTGGCACTTGGTATTAATCCCTCGTTGCCAGGGAGTCTCATCCCCAGGAATCATGTCCCACGTTGGGGGGAAGGTAATGCACTCATATGCTGAGTTTGGCTTAGAGAGAGGCCACATTTAAGCAACAAGGAGGCTTTCAGATGGCAACCCTTAGGCACCCCATAACAGTAGGCTAAGTTTCAATTAAAAGAGCAAAGACTCATGAGGCTAGTCATCAATATAAATAACACAACAGTGGGCCATTCTCTTTTGCCAAACTCTGCCCAAGGCACTCAGTGGACTGTTGCTGCTCCCTTGGAAAATGTGGCAGAGCTCTCCAGGCTGGGAATTCAGTATTCCCTCATTTATTGACTGATTGTCTATCCACCGTGACCATGCCCCATCCCTCGATCATTTGAACAATTTTATATATCTTTCATGTATATTCAGATGAACTTACTCCAATGAATCCCCCATCCCAGACACCCCCCACCAATGATCCTCTGCAGGCCCCATTGTAATCCTACTGTGATCTAAACCTTCCTTGAAGATGAAGCCTATATGATAACCAAGTACAATTAACAGGAAAATGAAATAATAATGTTAAGCTTAAATGCAAGAAATAAAATTCAAGGAAACTCAGAATAAAAGAACTAAAAATAAAATATAATTAATGGATTGGGACATTCAAAAAATGAAATTGTGAAAAAACAAAAGAATTTTTAAAAATTATTATTTTTTTATTTTTTCCCCTTTTATCACTGCATTATTGGATGTGCAGTGTGGACCGTGACACCTTCCTGCTCTCATTCCCCAGTGTCTCCCAAATTTTCATTTAGGTTTCAAAGAAGTTTTAGGTCACAGTAAAGTCACAACCAGAATACTAGAGATTCCCATATACCCAACCTCCGACCCCCTTCCCCACCCCATATTAAAACCTTTTTTTTTTTTTTTT
>JAQZBX010000957.1:0-41970 GCA_029593785.1 Cabassous unicinctus | reverse complement strand
CCTTCCTCCCCATACCCATGTTGTGTATGACACTCCCCTTGACACATGGGATGACAAGATTCATAGTTACATGCCCTGGGTATTCAACCTGCCCTTCCTAATCTAACCACCTGTTAACCCTGCAACATCAAACCCAGTAATATCACTACTCACCTGTCCTATCCTTCAATATACAACTATACTCAATCACTTTACCATAGATTATGTCCATATGGATGATGGCTCACAACCTATTCTTCTCTCTCTCTCCCTTGTTAACATATCTTTCAGACTGTGGTTGTCAGAGACTGCTCACTTTCCTCAATTTAAATCAGTGAGGTCATATACTGTTCATCCTTCAATGCCTCAAGACTCAACATACGATCTTCAAGATTCATCCATGTTATTCCATGTTTTAGCACTTTATTCCTTCTAACAGCAAAATAATATTCCATTGTATGTATGTACCACAATTTTCTTATCCATTCATCTGTTGATGGGCACCGGGGCTGTTTCCAACTTTTGGCAATTGTGAACAATGCTGCTATGAACATTGGTGTGCATACATCTGTTCGTGTCTTTGCTTTCAAATTTTTCTGGGTGTATACCCAGCAGTGGAATTGCTGCATCATACGGAACATCTATTGTTATTTTTCTGAGGAATCACCAAACTGTCCTTCACAGTGGCTGGACCATTCCACAATCCCACCAGAAGAGGAAAAGCGTTCCTATTCTTCCACAACCTCTCCATCGTTTGTATTCTGCTGTTTTTCCAATAGTTGCCATTCTGATGGGAGTAAGATGGTATCTCATTGTGGTTTTGATTTGCATTTCCCTGATAGCTAGCGATGTCAAGCATTTCTCCATGTGTTTTTAACCATTTGTATTTCTTCCTTGGAGAAGTGTCTTTTCAGGTTACTTGCCCATTTTATAAATGGGTTTTTGTCTTTTTGTTTTCGAGGTGAAAGTTTTCTTTATATATGCAGGATATTAGGCTCCTATCAGATATATGATTGCTAAATATTTTCTCCCATTGGTTAGGCTGCCTTTTTATTTTCTTAATAACGTTCTTTGAAGTGAAGATGATTTTAATTTTGATGAGATCCCATTTACCTATTTTTTCTCTTGCTGCTCGTGCTTTGCCTGTGAAGTTCATGAAACCATTTCCTATTACGAGGACCTGTAGATGCTTCCCTATATTATCTTCCAATGTCTTTATGGTTTTGGCCCTTATATTTAGATCTTTGATCAATCTTGTTTTGATTTTTGTATAAGGTGTGAGATAGTATTCTTCTCTCATTCTTTTGGATATGGATATCCAGTTCTCCAAGCACCACTTGTTAAAGAGGCCATTCTTTCCCAACTGAGTGTGCTTGGTGACCTTGTTGAATATCAGATGACTCTATATGCGAATATCTATATCAGAACCCTCAAGTTGGTTCCATTGGCCAATAGGTCTATCCTTGTGCCAGTACCATGCGGTTTTGATCACTGTAGCTTTGTAGTATGTTTTAAAGTCAGGTAATGTGATACCTCCAACTTCATTTTTCTTTTTCAATATGTCTTTCACAATTCGGGGCCTTTTACCTCTCCAAATTTATTTTGTGGTTAGATTTTCCATTTCTTTAAAAAATACAGTGTTGATTTTTATTGGGATTGCATTAAATCTGTAGATTAGTTTGGGTAGGATAGACATCTTGATGATGTTTAGTCTTCCTGTCCATGAACAGGGAATATTTTTTCATTTATTTAAGTCTTCTTTGATTTCCTTTAACCGTTTTGTGTAGTTTTCTGTATATAAGTCCTTTACATCTTTAGTTAAATTTATTCCTAGGTATTTGATTCTTTTAGTTACTATTGTAAATGGTATTTTTTTCTTGATTTCATCCTCAGATTGCTCGTTATTGGTGTGCAGAAATGCTACTGATTTTTGAGCATTGATCTTATAGCCTGCAACATTACTGAACTCCTTTATAAGTTCTAGAAGCACTGCTGTAGATTTCTCAGGGCTTTCTGCGTATAGGATAATGTCGTCTGCAAATAATGAATTTTTTTCTTCTTTTCCAATCTAGATGCCTTTTATATCTTTTTCTTGCCTCAGTGCTCAAGCAAGTACTTCTAAAACAATGTTAAATAGGAGTGGTGATAGTGAGCATCCTTGTCTTGTTCCCAATGTCAGAGGGAAAGCTTTTAGGATTTCACCATTGAAGATGATGTTAGCTTTGGGTTTTTCATATATACCCTTAATCATATTCAGAAAGTTTCCTTGTAATCCCATCTTTTTCAGTGTTTTTATCGGGAAAGAGTGCTGTATTTGGTAGAATGCTTTTTCTGCATCTATAGAGATGAACATGTGATTTTTTTCTTTCAGATTGTTTATGTGGTGTATTACATTAATTGATTTTCTTATATTGAACGAACCTTGCATACCTGGGATGAAAACCACTTGATCATGGTGTATAATCCTTTTGATATGTTGTTGAATGCAAGTAGGAAGTATTATGTTAAGGATTTTAGCATCTAGGTTCATTATAGAAATTGGTCTGTAATTTTCCTTTCTAGTGGTATCTTTGTTTGGTTTTGATATTAGGGTAATGTTGGCATCGTAGAATTAGTTAGGCAATATTCCTTCTACTTCTATTTTTTAAAAGAGCTTAAGCAGAATTGGTGTTAGCTCTTCCGGTATGTTTGGCAGAATTCAGCTGTGAAGCCATCTGGTCATGGGCTCTTCTTAGTTGGGAGGTTTTTGAGGAATGAGTCTATCTCTTTGCTTGTAATTGGACTGTTGAGTTCATCAATTTCTTCTTTCATCAATGTAGGCTGTTTGTGAGTTTGTAGAGACTTGTCCATTTCCTCTAAATTATCATTCTTGTTGGCATATAATTTTTCAAAGTATCCTCTTATGATACTCTTTATTTCTGTGGAGTCAGTAGTGATATCCCCTTGCTCTTTCCCTATTTTGTGTATTTGCATCTGATGTCTCTTTTTCTTTGTTAGTCTGGCTAAGGGTTTGTCAATTTTTTTGATATCCTTGAAGAACCAGCTTTTGTTTTTGTTTATTGTTTCTAGTGCTTTCTTATTCTCTATTTCATTTAGTTCTGCTCTAAACATTGTTATTTCTTTCTTCCTACTTCCCTTTGGTTTAGTTTGTTGTTGTTTTTCCAATTCCTCCAAGTGTGCAGTTAGGTCTTCAATTTTAGCTCTTTCTTCTTTTTATATATATATATTTATGGCTATGAACTTCCCTCTCAGGACTGCTTTTGCTGCATCCCATATGTTTTGGTATGTCCTGTTGTCATTCTCATTAGTTTCAAGGTAGTTACCAATTTCTTTTGAGATTTCCTCCTTGACCCACTGTTTGTCTAACTATGTTTTTTAACTTTCATATCCTTGTGCCTAACCTGTTTCTCTGGCCCTTATTGATTTCCAATTATATTTCATTATGGTCAGAGAAATTACTTTGTAATATCTCAATCTTTCTGAATTCATTGAGAGTTGTTCGGTGGCCTAGCATGTGGTCTATCTTGGAGTATGAACCATGTGCTCTTGAAAAGAATGTAAATCCTCCTTCATTTGGGTGTAGTGGTCTCTATATGTCTATTAAGTCCAGGTCCTCTAATGTATTGTTCAGGGACTTTGTTTCTTTATTGATTCTCTGTGTAAGTGTTGTGTCTAATGCTGATAATTATGTATTAAAGTCCCCCACTATAACTGTAGAGGCATTTATTTCTCCACTTAGTTTTTCCAGAGTTTGACTCATGTATTTTGAGGCACACCGATTAGGTGCATGAATGTTTATGATTGTTATCTCTTCATGAGAGATTATCCCTTTTGCTAGTATATAGTGTCCATCTTTGTTTCTTACAATAGTTTTGCATTTAAAGTCTATTTTGTCTGATATTGTAATAGCTACTTCTGCCCTTTTTTGGCTGTTGTTAGCTTGTAAAATTGTATTCCCCCCATTCACTTTAAGCCTCCTTGAATCCCTGGGTCGAAGGTGGGTTTCCTGTAAACAGCATATAGATGGATCATATTTCATTATCCATTCTGCCAAACTGTGTCTCTTGATTGGTGAATTTAATCCATTGACATTCAGTGTTATAACTCGCAATGAATTTCTTACTTCAGCCATTTTTTCTTTGGGTTAACGTATGTCATATCTTGTTTTGTTTCTGTTTTTTGACTTTTTATTTGTTTTTAACCTCTCGTCCAACTCTCTCTCCCTTGTTTTTTCCTTTCAACTTGTAGAACTTCCTTTAGTATTTCTTGAAGTGCAGGTTTCTTTTTGACATACTATCTTAATTTCTCTTTATCTGTGAATATTTTGATCTCTTCATCATTTTTGAATGCCAGTTTTTCTGGATAGAGAATTTGTGGCTGGAAGTTTTTTTCTTTTAGTACTTTCACTATGTCATACTGCTGTCTTCTTGCCTCCATGGTTTCAGATGAGATATCAGCACTTTATCTTATTGTGTTTCCTGTGTATATGATAGTTCTTTTTTCTCTTGCTGCCTTGAGTATTATCTCTTTGTCTTGAGCATTGGACATTTTGACAAGTATATGTCTTGGAGTTGGCCTGTTGGGATTTATACTTTTTTGGGTGTGCTGTGTTTCCTGGATCTGCACATCCATTTCTCTCAATAGGGTTGGGAATTTTTCAGCCATTATTTCCTTCAACACTCCTTCTGTTCCCTTTCCCTTCAATTCTCCTTCTGGGATGCCCATATTGCATATGTTTTTGCATTTTGTGTTGTCAGTTAATTCCCTGAGTCCCCGCTGTATATTTTTTTATCTTTTTGTCTATGTATTCTACTATCTGTTTGATTTCATATGTATTGTCTTCCACATCACTAATTCTTTCTTCTGTCTGTTCAAATCTGCTGTTATGTGAATCCATCGTGTTTTTTATTTCTTGGGTTGTGCCATTGATCACCATCATATCAGTTATCTTTTTGCGTATGTTTACAATTTCTTCCGTATGTTCTCCCAGTGTTTTTATATATCCTTAATCTCTTCCTTCACTTCTTTAAGTTGGTCCATGAAATTTGTTTAGTAAGCTTTGATTAGTTGTTCAATGTTTTGCATAACTTCCTGGTTTTTAGTTTGTTCAGTGGACTGGTCCATGTTTTCCTGTTTCTCCGTGTGGTGTGTAATTTTTTGTTGCCCTCTAGTCGTCATTTTATCTCAATGGGTTTATTCAGTTGATTAGCTTCTCTCTCTGCTCTAGAAATTTTTTTAGCTGGTGGTTCTGAGTGTGTGATAACTTTTCTCTTTGACAGTTTTTCTTCTTATTTTATTTCTTGCTTCTTTCTATGTTCACTTGAAGGCAAAATATTAGGGCCAGAGGAATTGAAAGATGTGAGAAAGGAAGAATGATAATAGTAATATTGAAAAATTTAGAAGAGGGGCCAAATAGGAGTTAATGAAATGAATATTTAACTCATGTAGGCAGTGTACAAAAGTGGAGTACCTACAATGATCTGGGAAACCAAATAGAGGAATATATATATATAATGATTTTGAAGGTTAGAATTATGAGGAGGGAGAGAAATAGTAAAGAAAGGGCTAAAGGGAAAAAATTAATATTAATAAAAAAAGAAGAAAACAGATAGAATAGAAATTGACACCCTTAAGTTGTGGGCATATGAAAAAGCATGATATATAAGAGCCACAACAGAAAGCAGAAGGCAGAAAGAAGAAGGAAGGATAAGAGATAGTTTCAAATACAAAATCAGTATACACAGAGAATGGGAAATCATTCAAGAAGAATCACAGCAAAGATGAGACAAGCTAGCAGCGCCTAATTTTTAAAAAAATGTAAGAAAAAAGAAAGCAGGGAGGAAAGAGGAAAGAAAAGCAAGAGACAACAAATAAACAGAGAAAAAACCAAACAACCACACAGGCAACCAGTCAAACAAAGCTAAGGAGGATCAGTGTTCTTCCTAGGATCCTTGTGGATCCTCTCAGCCTGTTTTATTTATCAATCAATTTCCCTGCAGTGTTCTATCTGCAGGTTTTGAAGCAGCTTTTAGCAATTACACTAAATTAAAAAGAATTTATTTTTCATTTTTTAAAGTGACTTCATTTTTTTTGGTGAAATATAGGACCCAAAATAAGTCCTCTTCTAGACCACCCCCTGCACCCAGGGGACCATAACTAGGCTCATGGAAACTAATCAAGCACTTCCCAATTCCTGGACTCCCCAGGGGAGCTGAAGCTCTGATGCTAGTCAGTGCAAAATGGTAAAAATGGCCGACTCCGCCCCTTCTGGAGCCGAGCCTCAGCATCACCAGGCTGCTGGGTAAATCAGGTTTACTCAGCAGATTCGCCTCTCCCCCAGCCTGGCACTGCTTCAAGCCAACTTATCTGCTCCCCAAATCTATGAGGGCATCTAGGCAGCCATATCGACAGTAAAAAATTCCTTCTCTGCCTTCTGTCAGAACCCTCCCTCTCTTGGAGAGGCTCCCTCTCCCCAGCTTTGTGGGGTTTGGGGCTTATCCCTGGGCAGCTAAGTATATCAACTCCCTCAGCAAATTTACCCCTCCCCTCTGCTGGGTGTTGATTTAATCCAGCTGTTTTTTTTGCCCAAGCTGCAAGAGGTTCCAGGCAGCCAAATCCACAGAAAGGGAAGCTCTCTCATCCCTTTGCCAGAGCCCTCCCACTCTCACAGAACATTCCCTCTCCCCGGGCTCTGTCACCTTGTTGCCAGGCCGGGAGCCACAGCTCAAACTGGCTTTTTTTCCCCCCTTAAAGGTGGGGCTCAGCCATCTGTGTTAACCGCCACAGGCAGGCTAAAAACTCAAGAATCTCTACCAATCAGTTCATGCTGTTGATCTGCGCAGATAGCTGTCCCTAGCTTCTCACACCATGTGCCCACAGCACACACCCCGGGCAGGACCCTGTCCACCTGGATTCTTTCTTGGTGATTCTGCCATGCTTCTTCTCTCACTCTATTCACTCACTTGTCCTAAGGGAAGCCAGCTACCACATTGTAGGCAGTTCTCTGAAGAGATCTACACGGCAAATGCCTCAGGACCTTACAGAAACCCTGTGAATGAGGTCAGAAGGATATTCCAAACCCCACTCCAATTGTGACTGGCAGCCGTGGCTGCCAGGTTGACTGCAAACTCACGGGGGATTGTGTGAAAAAGACACTGAGCTGAGCATCTCCTGGCCTCCTGAGACCCTGAGAAAATGAGATCATCCAGGTATGTCATTTAAAGCATCTATGTTTTGGAAAAGTATCTTAATTAGCAATTTCATTTATTAAATTTCTTCTTAATTGAAAGTGAGTGTATGCCATAATAATGATGATAAGAGCAATAAAAACCCCAAGCTATGAAAGTTCCTTTGAAAACATACAGTAGGCTTTGAGGAGAGTATGAGGGAATGTGTACTGGGCCTTGATAAGTTGGATAATAGAAGTCATGTGTTGTGAATAAGGCTGCCATTGAGGGCATGTCTGGAAAGTGAGTACTATCTTATTATAACAAGAAATAAGGAAGACCCTTGATATATAGCAGCAGAATTTTAGCAAAACTTTTAGCCTGAATTAACTTGGAAAGCATAAAATGTACCTTTAGAACTTAGTGGTATAGCTAAGGAGTGTTGAAGATGTTGCCTCACTTCTTACTTACTTATATATATAAAACCAAGAGGAGAAAGAAGAATTGAGGGAATATGTGTTAAACAAGAAAGAATCATTACTTGAGAATTTAATAATTCTTAGCCTTTCTATGGGACAAATGAGAATAAAATTAAGAAATGCCTTATTAGCAAATATCCAAACCAGGATAATGCCAAGAAATCTCATCTATAAGAAACTTCAAAGTAAGACAGCCCTTATTTCCCACTGGAAAGCACATTATGAAATACTATTAATTAGCACATCAATACAATCTCAAGGTTTTTTTTCCTTTGTAATTAAAAGGTGTAAGCTGTTCTTCAAATAATGGAAAGTGCGCCTGACAGAAGAACACAATCTAAGCATTATTATGAATAATCCATAATCAGACATTCTTCAAGAAGTAGAAATAGCTTCAACACAAAATTTTCAGAGCAAATAATGGTATAAAATAGAAATCTTCCAACCACGATCAACAGAAAAATAAAATTCAGAGGCACGAATTTACAGATAATGATACTTTAGGCTGAATTCTTTTGTTTTTATGTTCACAGATATTTCCTGTCCTCTCTGTTGGTATAAGATTTTGAATCACTTAGAGACTTTTTAGTCCTTAACTGTGGCACCAAAGAGGACCCTATAATCTGTTTTGGTCTTTCTAATCTTTTTTTTTTTTTACCGGGAGGTCCCGGGCATCAAACCTGGGTCCCTCCATATGGGAGACGGATGCCCAACCATTTGAACCACATCCATCCCCTTGGTCTTTCTATTCTTATTTTATCCTTGATATTTGTCCAATATCTGGCTACAATTCACTCTAGATTTGGCTAAGGCATTCAAGTCTAATTATATACTTGTACTTATTTTCCATTGGACATCACCCATTTCTTTTCAATACCAGAAATTTAAAATGAACAATGGCTTTCCTGAGTACTTTAATAACTATGTGGTTTTGTAGGTGGCAATTGTCAAAAAAAGGTAAACATCCTGAAAACTGAAATGCCTATTATGTCACCTAGGAATGAAGTTTTCCTATTTTCACTAAAACATCATCTATGGACAATTTGTAGGAATTAGTCATTTAATCCAAAATTTCAGACAAAAATTTTAGAGAGGTAGTATGCAGATGATGGTACACTTGAAATTTCCCTTACTTTACAATTATTGCAAGGAAGGCTGATTAATTAAACCAAAGTTTTCATTTTTGCTTTAGGTCAGCTTTAAGACCTTTCCGCTCTGAATCTCACCACCTGTTAATGCTACTCATTTGTATGCTTGTGATTTATTGACATGGGAAATGTTACCTTGTATATATATTACCACAATTAAACAAGAAGTGATAGTGACTAAAATGACAATGACATTTAAATGCTTAAGTGTTACCTCCTGAGGGCCTCTTTGTTGCTCAAATGTGACCCCTCTCTAAGACAAACTCAGCATATAAATGTATTACCTTCCCACCACTCCTCAACCCCACCCCTACTCCCCAGGCATTGCACATGACTCCTGGAAGATGAGCCTCTCTGGCACCAAGGGATTATTACCAAGCACCAACTAACAATGCACCTGGAAAAAGACCTTTATCATAAGGGGGAAATGCTAAATACAATTGAGTTTTCATAGCTAAAATATTTCAAAGTGATTTGGGAACTCATTCCAGAAGTTATGCTTATTCAAGTCTCAGCAGGATCACATTGACTGCCACAATAAATATTGCTTCACTTATCAGGGCTTCTGAGGGCTCTAGAGACATCTAGACACTATAGGCAAGGCTGACAGCTCAGGAGTATGGCACCCTTCCAGTAGGCCTTACCTTAGAATTTATAATCACCAGATTGACAAAGTTGGACTAATTTGTGGTTTCCATACACTTGGCTCTTCTGCCCCTTCTATTTGAACTTACAGTTAGTTCTATACTTGAAAGGTGTATGTTCAAGAGACTTAAATCTTTGGTCTGTCAATATGCCAGCTGGGCCTTGAAACTCAGCAGAGTTGCAACACGTACTCTCCAGTTCATTGGACTCACCAAGGACAAATAACAACGTGATGATGATGGACAATGCCCATCTCAGGGAACAGAAAGAGACTGCAACTGCAAGCAAGATAATTCCATCCATTGTCCCGACAGGATCTAAGCCCCTCTCAATTAGAGGCAGAGTTTGCATCACCATCCCAAAATCCACACGATTGGGGAATGAATAATGGACTAAATTAGTGTTAATATTTTTCTACTATAGACTTATTGTTATTTTAGCAATAGTAGAAATGTGATCATTGATGTGGAAGCAGTGGATACTGAGGGTTCTGAAGGGAGGGGAGGGAAAAATAGTTGTAATATGGGGAAATTCTGTGGACATTGGAATTGTCCTGCCTCACATTGCAATGACGGATACAGGCCATTATATATTTTGTCATAACCCACAAAATTGTATGATGCAGAGTGTAAACTATAATGTAAACTATAATCCATGTTAGTGGCAATTCTTCAATATGGGTTCATAAATTTTAACAAATGTACCGCACTAATGAAGGATGTTGTTAATGTGGGAAGGTTGGGAGTGGAGCATATGGGAATCCCTTATAATTTTTATGTAACATTTAGGCAATTTAAATTTCTTTAAAATAAATATATAAGTAAAAATAAATGCAGCATGTGATACTGGACTTGATGTATTAATCGAAAATGCCACAAGGACATAATTAGGATAATTGAGAAAACATGAAATGCAAACAGTTTTTATATTAATTGTAAATCTCTTAAACTTGAAAATTGTACTTAATTAATTCATCGAAGCAAATACCCTTTTCCTTAGGACATATACATGGAATTATTAAATGGTAAAGGTTGTGCAACTTATTCTCAAATGTGTAAAAGATTTGTAAGATAGGTAGGTAGATAGATAGATAGATAGATAGATGGATAGATAGAATGAAATAACAAATATGTTAACATGCTACATGTTGGTAAACATGGCTATCTAGGATAGGGTATATTGGAGGCATTTGTACTATTTTTATATAATGTTTAAAAAATTATTTCCACATAATCATGAAATTACTTCAAAATAAAATGTTAAAAAAACACTTGTCTTTATAAAATTTAGAAAAAAATTGAAATCATGCTATTATCTATAATTTTCTAAATATTCTTAAGGTTTATAATATTTGTTTCTTAAAATATGACATGATTATCTCATTCATAAAGTATAAGACAGTTTCAGTAAATCCATTTACTGTAAAATATTATGGTTGTTACTGCATCTTAAGAAAATTAAATAAAAATATTTTTCACCCATGAAATTGATTAACAAATATGACTTTACTTATCTGACTATTCTATTTCTTGTGTAAATTTAAATATATATGAGATGAAGGCTTTCAGATACTTGAGAAGTATTTTACAAAATCTACCAAAGTTTGAGGTTGTACACCTTGTAATATTGCCACAAAAATGAACCTTGAGAAGATGTCTCCATTATAGACAGGATTTATATAATATTTTGAGTTTCCAATATTATATACACTATCTATTTCTTAAGTTTTGCTGTAATATACGTCATCTCTCTACCTGTTTAAACACAAATCATGCATAAGGCAGATATATACTGGATTATAAATGTTTTATTTTCTTCATTGTAGGAGGAAAAAGGAGGGTACACTAATTTGAATTAAAAAGTTACATTTTAAATTTCCTTTACAATGACAATAATAATGAAATCAGTAGTTTGTGATTCCTTAAATAAGATCAAGGGATTTAATTGTGCTTGCTGTAATATTGTTTGTTAATAAGGTTGCTGTACATTATTTCCTGCCCATTCCAGGTGGCACATGTGTGCTGGCTAATATTTCCTAATACCCGTTACTTATATAAAAATATAAGAACATGTTAATTGGTTGTGAATAACAGGAATAACCAGCCACTAGAATATTTTCATATGATTTTGGCTTGAATTTACCAGAAAGAGGCTTTTTCTGGGTTACTTTACAAACATTACTTATATTTGTTGATCCTAATATTGCTGATGTCAGGTGTACATTTCACAGATTCCCAAATGCTGTTGCAGAGCCAACATCCTCTAGTCCCATTCTTCAGATGATTCTTTACATAAAGCAATGGAATAACTTGAAAAAACACAATGGAATTCCATGAAATGCAACCTGAAACAAAGGTAGTGGCATTGACCTGTAAAAATGATAATCTGCATCTGTGTGGTCATTATCAATTCCAGAAATGCAAAACCAAGAGAAATTTTGTAAGAAAAAAATCATAATGCTCCATTTTTTAAAAAAATATTACAACTAACTTATATTTCATCTCATTTTGTTCTGATCAGATGAAGAAGAAATATAATCAGGAACTTAGAATGAAACCAGAAACCAGGACCCTAGATTCCAGCATGACCTATCTGAAAGATCTTTTCTAATCATCAAGAATAGGACTTGTTTTACCACACTGTAAACAGGTTATTTTTTTTCTGTTCTTCTTATTATTTTCATTTATATTTTCCTACTTTTTTAACATTTATTGCATTGGAAAACAAACTTGTTTCCTGAAACTGAGGTTTGTGGGATCTTCATGATTTTGCATGAACTAGTCTCTTTCTAATTTTGTTTGTAATTTCAGCATCCCATTAGTAAGTTGATCTTGAGAATGTGTCAAAATTGTTGTTCATTAGTGGGTGTATTGGGTAGAATATGTCTGAAAAAAGTTACATTTTTCAAATTCTAACCCCCAGTACCTGTGAACATCACCTTATATGCAAGTAGTGTCTATGTGGATTCAATTAAGGACTAGATAAGATCATACTGGATTAGGATACACCATAAGTCCAATGGGAAAGTCCTTATAAGAGACAAAAATGGGGAAGACACAGAGAAACAGAGAGGAAAAAGCCATGTGTACACAGAGGCCAACATCTGAGGGCACCCAAAAGCCAAGGAACCCAAAGTATATCTGGCAGCCAGTAGAAGGTAGAACAGAGGCCTTTAAACCACCAGCTTGTGGTAATTGGTTTTGACAGACCAGGCAAACTAATACAATGATGCAAAAGTGCATCCCAATTTGGAATATCAAAGTTTACAGAGAGTTAATTAACTAGTCTATCCAAAATAAGTAAATATTTACACGTATATTTAGGATAAGATACAGTTAAAAGTTTATATTATACAGTCCAATAAAACTGAAATAAATGTAAGAGATGATATGGTTTAATATTTAGAATAGACCATGAAAGGTCTAATTTTAATAACTCTCAGTTATTACTGTTTCTAAAAGAAAAAAAAAAAAGAAGTACCGTTTCAGTGAATAAACATTAAGAATAGTGACGTGTAGCCCAGCCACAAGGTTTTCATCCATGAAAATGTTCCAAATAGTTTTGTATTATTAACATAATTCAAGCAAAATTTATTCAAGAGAGGAAAATGGTGCTCTCTCAAAATTTTGGGAAATTTATTATCATATAAATCAGGAAAATGAAACTATATAGCTTTCTTAGTTTTATTTTGTTGAGTGATTTATTTAACTTTCCAGATGGTTTGCAAAATTAGTTTGAATATATTAGATATATACATAATTTCTTGTGGATTTCATTTTTGCAATTTCTAATTACTTTAATTGCTTTAACTGAGTAGTATGTTGTTTATATATTTATTGCACTTTTCATTCAATAAAATCAGATAATATGGTCATTAAATTATCACCATATTTTATTTGTTATGGTTTTCTTTGAGATATTATGGGTGTTGCTAATGATTTGATTAATCATAAATATGTCTAATCTAAGATGATTCTCAATAGATATGGTTAATAGTGGCAATTTATTAGAATATACGATTACTAAAAATCCTTACACATTTTAGGAAGGAGAAATGGAAAGTGTAATGAAAAATGCAAAATAATTATTTTATCTAATTGATTATTCAGGTTTCAAAAGTTATTTTTTTAATAAGGTAAAATGTAAGACCCTACTTAGATCATCTCCTCTTCACCTTATTGATGATGGAGGGATTCCCAGCATAAGGTTATGGAATGACAGAACACAGAACACCAGACAGTAGACAGGAGAGAATTACAAATGTTTACTAGTCATACATACACTCTGAGTATAGGACACCGCACACCAGACAGGAATACAAAGGGGTGACACTAGGAAAAGAGCAAAGCACCGGTTGCTTTAGGTAGTAAGCTTTGTCGGAATGAAAGTATGGGAAGACTTTGGTTTCTGTGAGAAGGTGCTTGCCTTGGTTACATAATTCAGTGTACTGGCAGGGAAATGAGCTTCCCCTACTCAGAGAAGGAAAGCAGTGTACCTTGTCCTTGAGGTAAGTAAAGTTGTGTTTTATAGACATTATCTGCTAGAGAAGAGAAGTGGGGAAAGTTGCAGTTAGACCCTCTGGAGCCTTCCTAGTTTTACCACATGACAAGTCATCTTATAATAGTGAACCTTATTGAGTCTCAAACCACAAGCAGAGAAGGAGTTGATATTATATAAATTTTGAATCTCACTTTTTAGAATTGGAATAAGCCTGAAATATATCTTTATAATTATTGTGAATAAAATTACCTTAGCATTAATCTCCTAACTGCTTCCTTTACCTGTTTGTTTTTAAGACTATAGATAATAGGATTCAGTAATGGGGGAACTATGGTATAAATTATAGAAAGGATCATGTCATGAATTGTTTCTGCAGTAACTGAAGGCTTTAGGTTCACACAGATGCTAGAGCTTAGGAAAACAGATTCCACAACTATGTGAGGGACACAGGTAGAAAAAGCTTTTCCTTGCTCTCTGCTGGTTGGAAACTTGAGTGCAGTTGAAAATATATGAATATAAGACATTGCAATTAAGATAAAGCAGCCACCACCAAACACCATGGCACAGACAAGATTTGCAATCTCATTGTAGAATGTGTCAGAACATGAGAGTGTCAGCAAAGAGTGGATGTCACAGAAGAACTGATGGATCACGTTGGACTCACAGAAGTGCAGTCAGAATGTGTTGGCAGTGTGGAATCCTGAGTAAGCCAGACCACTGAGTATTAACGTCCATGTCATATAGTCAAAAACCCGATGGCTCATTATTACTGGGTAATGGAGGGGTTGGCAGATGGCCACATAATGGTCCCGAGCCATGAAGGTAAGCAACATCACTTCCACATATCCACAGTAAATGACCAAGAAGATCTGAGTTGCACATCCAGCCACTGATATAGCCCTGTTGTCAGTGAGAAAGTTCACACAGGCATTGCGGACAGTGATAGAAATGTAGCATATGTCTAAGACAGACAGATTCCTAAGGAAGAAGTACATGGGTGTGTGAAGGTTCTTGTCAATGGTGGTGACAGTCACAATGAAAAGATTTCCTAACACAGTGGCCAAGTACATTAGTAGGAATAACATGGAGATCAGGAACCTGAACTCCCACCCCTTAGCAAAACCCACAAGGAGAAACTCAGTCATTATGGTGGAATTGGCCATGTTCTGGAAATTCTCACTGACATGGGAAACAAAAGGAATAAAGCCATGGAATACAAGAAGGATAGAAATAATTTATAAAATTACTTTAAATGTTTTCTTTGAAAGTATTTCCTTCTATATTATAAAATTGTTCTTTCTTACATGTAGGAAAAGTCCACTATTAGTGATTCTGAAATAAAACCAACTTGGATGTTAGGTATGAAAAATACTTAATTAGAAATTTCCAAATGAATAAAGGAGATGAAATCCTAAGTAAAATAAATTACATAGAAATGAAAGACACATAGATAGCTATTAAGGGAATTTTGAATATTTCAAAATGTCAGAATTATTCAAAGGGCCTATTCAAAGTGATTTTTCACTCTGAGCAAGCCTTTCACGGGAGTAAGGGAGTTACATTTTTCATATTGTGTTTTTTGTTCTTTTCAAAAAGCAAATGTATAATGTATCTCTCCAAAAATTAACAAAATGTAAATGTGTTGCAGAATAAAAAATTCTAAGTAATTTAAATTATACTTACACATGATAAATATAATATTATCTTTAAAATATTTAAGAAACACTGAGCAAACAATGTTAATTTGAAATTCAAACTGAATTTCTGAAAGTTGCACCTTCATAGTTTCATATTATAAAACACATGAAACATACACATTATTATAATTAAACATGTATATATATTTACTTATAATATTCCTTTAGTAAAAATATTAAGGAGCTTGAAAAAAAATGGTAGAGTCAGGTCACAAAGATGAGATTCAGCTTTTCCTTTTTCTTTTAATGAATTTCCTCAGTTTCAACATCATAAGAAATGTTCAATCATGAGACAGGTAGACTGTAGTAAACAGGATTCTCTTCAAAAGTAAGATAATTTTCTAAATTTGCCTGGGGTTACAAAATGTTCCTTTTATTGTTACTAAGATATATTTTTATTTTTATGCATAAGGAATAAACACAGGTATAAAATTAAATTATGACTATTTTCTAGAATTTTAGATAGATCTGATTAAAGTATGGTAGTCAATTATTTAATACATGTGGTAATTTGATTTGGGAAACTACGGAAATAATTATTATTAGATTTATGAATTTATCTTAAATAAAAAACACTAATATTTCACTAAGGAGTTATTATATGGATACCAATCTAGCTATTGATAGCACATTTTTAGTCTGTTTACATCCAGGCTCAACATAATGCCCAAGCTATGGTTTATGAAAAGAAAACGTAATCCAGTATTTTAAATATAACTGGGATATTTGCATTTTTATCTATTAGTACTTGGATTTTATATACCAAAGTCTATGTTTTACATTTAATTATATCCCATAAAAGATTAATATATCATGAAATGTTAGGCTGAATTCAGCAAATACAAACACTGTATTTACATTCCATAACCAAAAACTATCATAGAAGTTTAAATTGAGTTTTCTGGTGATTGTCAAATATAGTTGAAAAAGTTCAAAAAAGGAAAATATAAAACTAGTATTCTATTTTGAATTATAATTTTTTCATTTGCTTGACATAATTAAACATCATTCATCCTTTAACTGATGTGATAACTCTGTAAATTTAATGTTTTCTTTTTTTAATTCAAATATATTAGAAGCATTAAAAAGAATAGACCCCAAGCAAAGTCCTGAAGATTCAGTTAGTGAAAATATCCTGATATTATGTTTGTCAAAAAAGGGACTCCAAACTTGGAGAACTACTTCTGAAATAAATGAATTAAATTCTTTAAAAATATTAAAATACTGTGGTTTTATTTAGTTATTGTTATACTACAGTTGTATATAATATTGTTTTGGCTTTAATATTGATGTCTTCCTTAGTTGCCCCTGTACCTTCTGAATGCATACATTTTCTAAGTAAAAGTTGTTTGAAAACAAAACTTCTGAATCAATACTGTCAGCATAAATAAACAATTTTTCGTCTTGTTTTGTTTTTATACATTGGACATGAGTTCAGTAGACTCCATAATATTACCATTGTGGGATTTGAAATTACAGCAATGACTAAAATAATTTAAGAGTTCTCTGTTCCTATTTTTTATTAAGGAATAAACTATTAATTTGCTTATTAATTGGATGAGATTATCCTTTGTAAGAAAAAATAAGTTGAGCTATTGCAGTGATACCATATATAGAGTTTAAATTTGAATACCATGTCCACTTTGGAAATAAAAAGTTAAATTGAAGCAGAGTGTAGATACATCATTGTATGAAGTAGAACAAAGGATACAAGGAAGACTTTTAAAATAACAGTAACCAAAATATACTCACTCTTGAAGATTACATGCTTCAACCTAGGAGAGGAAGCAGTGGTTTCTTTTTAATGTCATGCAAATCAAGATCTGAAAGATGATTTAACCAATTTTTTTAATGCAAACAGGATTTGAGAAGGTCTTCTAATGAAAAATGTACCATTTTTATGTTGTGTAGTCAGTTCAATCATTTCTACTTATATAAAATTGTGGGTTTGGCCAGCAAAGCCTCTGGGAACACAGTCCACACTAGTCAGTGTGATAGCTCATTGCCCAAGAGTAATTCAGGGAGATAATGAATTCTAGAAAGCAAATGAATAGGGCCCAATTAAAATACAAATGCTGGAATCAACCCAGGTGTCCATGAACAGATGAATGGATAAACAAGAAATGTTAAATCATATGATGGAGTATTATTCACCTGTAAGAATATGACAACATGGGTGAACCTCAAGGACCATATTTTGAATGAAATAAGCCAGACACAATAGCATACATATTGTATGATCTCACTAATAGGAATTTATTACAATAAGCAAAGTGTTAGAGGTAGAATCCAGAAAAAAGTTTACAGAGTTATAGAATGAGGATAGAGAATGGGGAGGTGATGCTTAATCATTCATAATTAAGTTGGTTGTAATTGTATATGGACAGAGATGATGGTAGCACATTATAGTGATTTTTTGAATTATCAGTCCTTAAATATATGTGTTATTATGGCTGAAAGGGGATGTTTTGGGTCATATATGTTACTAGAAGGAAAGTTAGAGGATAAAACATGGGATTGTATTACAGAGTAAACCTTCTTGTGGATGAGGATTGTGATAAATAATACAAATAATAAAGTTTTTTTGGATCTATAACAAAAGTATGTCATGAAAACAAGGTATTAATAATAGGGGGGTATATAGGGAAAATACATCTAAAGCAGAATGTTGACTATAGTTAACTGTCATATTTTTAACATTCTTTCATCAATAGTAACAAAAGTACGCCACCCATGTCAAGTTTCAACAATGGGGGATATAAAGGAATGTTGTAAATTTTACTTTTAAGAAAATATTATATGTTAGAGAAATACCAAATTTTATTGTCAATAATACTGATATACTCAGTCTTCTTTGAAAGTACATGCAACCAGCTGCAGGTCAAAGTTTCATCTTCAGAAAAAAATAAGAACTTGTGAAACAAGAGACTTAAAACCTTCAGATTGTTCTTATATTGGTTGAGCTGTAAAATCCAGCAGATATGTGGCCAACACCTACTCTCCAATTCTTCAACCCTTCCCTGAAAAACTAACAAATGATGATGACTGACCAGCCCAATCCTAAATTCAAGGATTATCTTCAACTGCAAACAAAATCATTCCATTTCTGTGACCCATAATATCTACATCCATTCTCAGCCTGAAGACAGAATGGACATCATCCCAAATACCTCAGGATTGAGAAATGAACAAAAATAAGGGTGGTGGGAGTGTAACTATTGACTAAAGCAAATTTATAGTTTTTGTAGCTATATTTTCTTAAATGAATAACTTGTAGCATTGACATAAAAATAAGAAATAAAGATATCTATTGACCATAAAAATAAATATTGAAAAATTTAAAGATATGTCATATGCAAAACAAAACAAAAACCTTATTACAAAGCTACACCAATTAAAACAGTGTGTTACTGGCATAAGGGTAGAAATATAAATTAATGGAATAGAATTAACAAACCAAAAATAAATCCATATGGCTTAGGTTATATGAATTTCAACAAGGTTGTCAAGATCTTTCCAAATGAATGAGTAATCTTTTAGACAAATGGTGTTGGGGCACTGGTTAATGACATACAGAAGAATTATTTTACCCCCCTACTTTACATTGCATATAAAAATAATGCAAAATGGTTCAAGCCCTAATTTAAAAACTAAAATTAGTAAATCTTAGAAACAACATAGGATTAAATTCTCATGAACTTACATGTGGCTCAGATATATGATATGACACCAAAGCACAGGTAGTAATAGTTATACAAAAATTATAATTAATCAAAATTAAAGATTCATGGCATAGACAAAAAAAGTTAGATTAGTTAGGAATTGTTGCAAACTGCTCCTTCCACTCATACAATGAAAAAGCTGGAAGTAGAGCTTGGAATACCTATATATAAACCCTGGAAGTGGAATGGATTTTTAGAACAACTATAAGAGTGCCAGAGAAAGGAGGAGACTGCTTAGATTTCAGATTTTATAACTGGAAACACAAACCAGTTATCAGCCCCAGTTGCTCACCCCCATGGCAGCAGCATTGGAATTGCTTGCAGCTACAGCAATGCAGCCCATATTATGGCAGCAGTGGGTTGAAACTGGGGCTAGCTGAGGAAAACTCTTCCTCTAACAGTTGAGATTGAAAAGGTTGAGGTTGGTTTGTGGGATCCATGCAGGACCAGCTTGGAAGCAGGTCTCAATTATGACCCTCTGGGAGCAGTGCTTCCAGCCTCCCACCAGCATCCACTTGGAAATAAAGGGTAAGTGTTTGTTTCTTCCTTCTGTGTATGGGATTTTTTGGACTGCATATCCCTGAGGGCACAGCATAAACTTTAGACTTTGTGCTATCCCTCTATAGCAACAATTCCTGACTTCAAAACAGCATCTACCAGGATTTAAAGATACAAGGCAATTTTTCATTGGTTGAGTTTTTTTCCTTCCTTTGTTCTTTAGTCCAGTAACTCCCTGAGGTCCTAGAACAGACACTAGCCTTGGTTTTTCTAGAAGCAGTGTTTTCTGGCTATACACTAGGTTCTAAAGGCACAAGAAGAGTTAGTCTCCCTCCTTCTCATTTCTTTATTTTCAATTTTTTAATTTGTTGACTTTTTCTCTCATTTGTGTTTTGAGGCTGCTGGATTTCTGAGGGTCAAGCAGGGACACTGTTTTATGTTTAGGCATTGAAAGAAGAAGCTTCTGACTTCTCACCAGCACAAAATAAGAGACTTGGAGAGGCCATTCAATTCATTATTTGTTTCTCATTTCCTTCCACTTTTTTTGGTTGTTTGCCTTTTTTAATTAGTATTCTCTTTCTTTTTCTTCTCTCTCTCTCTCTCTCTCTCTCTCTCTCTCTCTCGCTCTCTCTCTCTCGCTCTCTCTCTCTCTCTCTCTTTGTTTTCTTCTTTTTGTTAGCCTGGCACAGAAGAGTATAAGAAATAGGTTTTCAGAGTGACTTTGGCATAATGTTCAGAATGTCAAAATCTCAACTAAATTAAATTTTTTAAAAAAGCATTCAAGGAGACAGAAAAGTATGACCCAGTCACAGGAAAATATGATTCAATGAAAAATATTTCAAAAGAAGGTCAGTTTCTGCAATTATTAATCAAAGAACTTAAGACAACTCTCATAAATAGGATAAATGAACTAATGGAAAACATGGATAAAGAATTAAAGGAAATAAGGAAAATAATAAATGAATAAAATGAGAATATGAGTAATTAGATAGACATTGTAAAGAAGAAAAAAATGAAAATTTGGAACTCCAAAATCTAATATCTGAACAGAAATATTAAGAGAATTAGTGAACATGAAGTCAAAGCAGTTGAAATTATCTAGTTTGAGGAACACAAAGAAGAATGAGAAAAAAATGATCAGACCTTTGGGAACTATGGGACAGCATCAATTCTATAGATATATACACTATAAGAGAAGTAGAGACACAAAATGCCAGAATAATATTTGAAGAAATAATATCAGAAAACTTCCAAAATCTGATAAAAAAAGATGCATCTATAAATCCCAGATGTTCAATGAATGCCAAGTAGGGTGAACCCAACTAGATCTCATCTAAACCCGTCATTATCAAACTGTCCAGTGGAAAAGACAAAGACAGAATCTTAAAAACATCAAGAGTGAAGTGACATGTCACATACAAAGGAACATTAATGAAATTAATATCTGATTTCTCAATTGAAATCGTGGAAGCCAGAAGGCATTGGGAGGATATATGTAAGGTGTTGAAATAAAAACAAACAAACTATATTATATTATTATAATAGTATAATAGGTATATTATTCTAGAATAACAAACAAAAAAATGTTACCCCAGAATAATATTCCTAGAAAAATTTTCCTTTAAAACTGAGAGAAATTAAGACATTTTCAGAAAAACAAACATTGAGGGATTTACTACAACTAGACCTGCCTTAAAAGATATGCTAAAAGGAGTTCCCCATTTTGAAAGGAAGAGGTCTAGAGAATAAGTTGGGGCTGGATGAAGAAATAAAGATCTCTGATATATGTAAATACATGGGTAAATATATATGTGAATATTATTCTATTTTTCAACGGTAATGTCTGTTACTTCTCAAAAGCCTGAAAATTCAAATACATAAAAAAACAAACATAAATCCTTGTTATTGGGTACAGAATGCATTAAAATATAATTTATTACATTATCAAAATAAACAGAGGGATGTAGAGCTATAGGTATTGTGTATTTATATGCTACTGAAGTCAAGTTGGAATAACTATAAGCTAAATGCTGATAGATTTTGTATGCTAAATTTAATACCATGGTATTAATAAAGAAAGTATTTTTAAAAATCTAAATAAAGGAAGAAGTGATCCAAAATGACACATTATAAAATATCATCTAAATTTAAAAAAAATTAATGGAGGAAAGGAGAGAAAAATGAGTTACAACAAACAGCAAAAGGGTAAAAGTACATCCTGCCTTATAATTAATTTCCCTAAATGTAAAATGTTTTTCTCTCCAACAAAAAGCATGAAATTGGCAGAAAGTTTGAAGAAACAATCCCCCATATGCTGCTTTTTTACAAGAGATCCATATTAGATCCATAGATAAAAGAGGTTGAAAGTGAAAGGATGGAAAAATATTTCATACAAATAGAATCAATATAGAAAAGGGTGGTTATATTAATATCATACAAAATACACATTAAGTCAAAAGACAAAAATATGGGTTTATTTATCAATAAAGCACTTAATTAAACAAGATGATTTTAAAAATTATGAATATATATGCATTTCGCAATAGAGTGCCACAATATATGAAGAAAACATTGACAGAGTTGAAGGAGAAAGAGCCAGTACTACAACAAAAGTTGATGATTTCAATATACTACTTTCAACATTGTATGGAACATCTAAACAGAAAATCAATAACACAACAGAGGACCTGTAAAACACTGTAAACCAACTAATTTTAAGCAACAAATATAGAACACTTTACTGGAAAATTGTGGAATACACATTTTTTTCACTTGTAAACCATATATTAAGGCTCAAGAGAAGTGTTAATGAAGTTTGTCTCTTCCACTAATTCTGTTTAGCAGTGGAATGTCTTTGAGTAGTACCCTCAGTGTTATGAAGTCTTTGTAAGTCTCAGCCCTACATGGTTCCCTGCCTGAGCCCTGGAAGGCTGGGAGCTGACCCTGAAATCCCACTCCCCATACCCAACTCTATGAATCACCCTTTCCCTTTCCCTTTTGACACATGATGGTGTTGGTACCCCGAGAGAGGTCACTCAAGAGTTTGAGGCAGGCTAGGATTAATTCTATTTTTTGTTTTTGCCAGTTTGTGTGTGTGTGTGGGGGGGTATCTCTTACATTTAAGAACAACAAAAATCAATAAAGAAATAAAAGCAGTATTGTGGTATAATTCAAATGTATATTTGCACATTTTAAATTATATATTAACACAAACACAAAGGCAATAAGTTGATTTATTTATAGGGCTGGAAGGAAAAAAAGAAGTCAAGAAGAATTACCTATCTGACAAAACTGTTTTTCAAAAAATGGACAGATTAAGAAATTCTCAGATAAACAAAAGCTTAGGCAGTTCATTACCACTAGACCAGCTCTAAAATGTGCTAAGGGTAATTCTGTAGGAAAAAGGAAAGGTCACCAACTGTAGAATGCAGGAGCATAATGAAATATAGCTACACGGGTAAATATAAATGCAGGTACTATAATATTTTGTTTTATAACACTTTTTTACTTTTTTACAGGATCAAAAATTTAAATACACAAAAATAATGATAAATCTATGCTTTTGGACATGCAATGTATATAGGTATAATTTGTGAGTACATCTATAAAAATGTTGGGAAGCAGAGGGATATAAGAAAGTAGGTTGTGTATTCTATTGAAGTTAAGTTGGTATCAAATCAAATGAGACTCATAGATTTAGGAGGTTAAAGTTAGTTTCCATGGTAGGCACAAAGAAATATATCTGAATAATATGTACATGCACAGAAGAAAATGAAAATAGATCCAAAAAGTTTACTACAAAACATCATCTAAATACTAAAGTATATAGTAATGAAATAACTATGGAGCAAAGGTATAAGAATTACAAACCCAGCAGCAAAGTGGTAGAAGTAAGTCCTGCATTATAAGTAGTTACTTTATATTTAAATGGGTTAAAGTCTCTAGTCTAAAGAAAGAGATTGGCAGATTGAGTAAAAATGCATGACACACTCCATTTTTTAAGAAGAGATTCACTTTAATTTCAAAGACACAAGTAAGGTGAAATTTAAAAGATGGAAAAATATATTTGAAAAGATATTGCAAAGAATAATCAAAAATAAAAACAGGGTTGGCTATAGTATTATCAAACAAAATAGATTTTAAGTAAAAAAACCTCAAAAGGTCATAGAACATTAACATATTGTTAATGTGGGAATATGTGAGAGGGCAAGGGAGTGGGGCATATGTGAATCCCCTATATTTTTTATGTAACATTTATCTAAGCTAAGTATCTTCTTAAAAAATAAAAAATATATATATTAAAAAAAGAAAAAAAGGAAGAAGGGCAGATTATTCCAAAGATACCTGAATTTTTTCAAAACAATATCAGTTGCATGTACCATAATGGGCAAGATACGTAGAACGTACAATATGAATGCACTTATAAGACATCACTTCTGCTCTCAGAACTGGGCAACTTTGGAAGGAAGCTAAACATGAGATGAGGCATTGAGCACTAGGACTCAGAGATGAGCTCTGTGTTTTCCCTGATGAAATAAAGTTCCAGGTTTCTCTTAATAATTATATTTCTTAACTCATTTTATAGAGTATTGAGTAGAACTCATTGAAATATATATATATTTATTTATTTATATTTATATATTTATATTATGTCTGAAGGTGTGTATATATGTATGTGTATCTTATGTGTAAATAAATGAATAAATAAATCTAAAACAAAGAACCCCTGGACTAAATAGATAAATGTTTTTAAGAGACATTGGGTGAGCATAAAGTACAATTTGAAAGCCTGCAAAGACAAGTAACACACATTATGGGAATGAAAGACATGATGGATGAAAGTAAAAACACATTTAAGGGGACATTGTTGGAAAATGGTGCCAGAATAGGCAGATGAGGCTCAACTCTCTCACATAAGCAACAGAGAAAGAACCAAAAGCTGCCCAAGGGACCTGCTTTTGGGGTCAACAGACCAGGACAGTGCTTCATAACTCCCAGTAGGGTAAGAGACAGACAACAAACTGTGAGTTACTAAACCTCTCATTGGGAAAGACTCCCTTCCACCAACCTGAGGTATTAAGTGGAGGCAAAGCCCCTAGCTCACTGCAGGAGACTGAGAAGGGAGAAGCTATCTTCCTCCCCATCAGTTGTTACAAGTTGAGGGGGGAGGAGGCCTTTTATTCAGCGAGTTTGGCCAGCACAGCCTGTTTGAATCTTGGCTCTGACAAGACCAAAACAAAGGCAAACCTAAAGAAGGTGTGCCAAAAAGCACCATCTGCTGGCCAGTCTAGAAATTGCATAGACAAAAACTGCACTTGGGTATCTCTGTTTTGAAACTCCTCGCAGAAAATCTGCTCCCCAGTAGTGAGTCACTGACACAATTTTGATAACTTAAGCTGGTCAATTTGAAAGACTTAGAATAAGTTGAACCAAATATCTGAGAAGAGCTTTGAGAAAATAATAACAACAGCAAGAGAGGGAAATTGGCTATTTAGTAAATTCACCAACATATTCAAATGCCTAGGCATCAGTAAAAATTATAAATCATGCTAGGAATCATGAAGAGATAGCCCAGCAAAAGGAAAAAAATAAATATCCTGAAAAGTTACAGAATTTAATACAACAATCACTGATATAACACAACTCTCCTAAATCAATTTTAAGATTTTAAAAAATTATATAACACTAAAGGGGTAAAGGATATTAAGAAGATACTGGGTGGGCTTAAAGAACAATGTGGAGTAGGAAGGGCAAGATGACGTTGGTTTAGGTGGGCACTCAACATCTCTCTCACAGAGGATGAGTGGGTACAGGATCCTGCCTGAGTGGTCTGTGCTGGGACCCCACTGAGTGAGAATCTTAGGGGCATTGATCTGGAGGGAGTTGGACAGTGAGCTGGATGGCTCAAGATAAAATCATGAAGTTTTCCTCCAGGTAGAAATTGTGGGCACAGACAGCTAAGACCCACCCTAGGGTGAGCCCTGAATCCTGGAAGCAACCAGGTGAGAAGGAGCATTCTCCAAGAGTGTGATGGCTCTGGCAGAGGATGAAGAGGGATTTCATTTCTGTGAATTTAGCTGCCTGCAGCTTTGGGGAGCACACCAGCCAGCTTGAAATGGTGCCAGGCTGCAGGGGGAGGCGAATCTGCTGGGGAAGCCTGATTTACCTAGCCACCTTGGGATAAAGAATCTTGGGTCCAGAGGAGGTGGTGTCAGCCAATTTTATCATTCTGTGCTGAGGAGTATCAGAGTTTCAGCTGCCCTGGGGGGTTCAAGCATTGAGAAGTGTTTGATAAATTTCCATGAGCCTATTTAGAGTCCCCTCGGTGGAGGGGAAGTCTAGAAGAGGCCTTCTTTTGGCTACCTTATTTCTACAAAAGAAAAAAAAGATTAGTTTAAAAAAATTTAACTTAGTTTACAAGCTAAAATCTGCCTCAAAAAAAAGCAGAGAAAAGCCTGCAGGATATTTGATTGATGAACACATGCAGGCTGAGGAGCTTCACAAAAGCTCAAGAAGGAATGCTGTTCTTTCTTAGCTTTGTTTGATTGCCTGCATCTGTATTTCTTTGGATTTTCTTTGCATGTTTCTTATTCGCTTTTCTTTCCTCTGTCCGCCCCCAACCTTTTTTTAAAATTAGGTGTTGTAGCTTGTTTCTTCTTTGATGTGCTTCTTCCTTGATTTCCCAGTTTCTGTGTATATTGATTTCATCTACAATGCTATCACTTTTCCTTCCTTCATCTTTCTACCTTCTGCTTTCTGTTGTGGTTCTTACACTCCACCTTTTTTCATTAGTCCTCTACTTCACAGGTGTCGATTTCTACCTTTTCTATTCTGTTTTATTTTTTATTATTATTAACTTTTTCCTTTCAGCCCTTTATTTACTCTTTATCTCTCTGCTCATCATTCTGGCCTTTTAAATCATTCTATATATTTTTCTCTAATTGGCCTCAAATTCCATTGTAGGTACTCCACCTTTTCCCCCTATTACTCTACACTGCCTACAAGAGTTAAATATTCATTTTACCAAGTCTTATAAGGCCCCTATTCTAACTTTTATCAATATTACTGTTATCATTTTTCCTTTCTTACCTCTTTCAATTCCTCTGGCCCTAATCTTTTTCCTTCAAGGGAACATAGAAAAAAGCAAGGAAATAGAACAAGAAGAACAAAGTGTCAAAGAGAAAACTTAACACACACACAGAACCACCAGCTAAATAAAACTCAAGAGCAGAGAAAGAAGCTAATCAACTGAATAAATCCATCAAGATAAAATGATGACCAGAGGGCAACAAAAAATTACAAATCATATTAAGAAACAGGAAGACATGGACCAGTCCAATGAACAAACTGAAAACCAGGAAGAGATGCAGAACAACAAACAACTAATCAAAGCTGTCCAAACAATATCATGGACCAACTTAAGGAAGTAAAGAAAGAGATTATGGATATTAAGAACACACTGGGAAAAAATACTGATGAGATTGTAAATATACATAAAAAGATAACAGATATGATAGTGATGGATGGCACAATCCAAGACATCAAAATGATGCTGGATTCACATAAAAGGAGATTTGAAGAGGCAGAGGAAAGAATTAGTCATGTGGAAGACAGTCATCTGAAATCAAACAGATAGTAGAACAGATAGATTGAAAGATAGAAAAAATCCAGCATGGACTTAGGGATTTAACCGACAACACAAAATGCACAAACATATGCATTATAGGGATCCCAGACAGAGAAGAGAAGGGAAAGAGAACACAAGGAATGCTGAAGTAAATAATGGCTGAAAACTTCCAAACCCTACTGAGGGAGATGGATGTAAATGTCCAGGAAGCACAGCTCACCCCAAACAGTCTAAATCCCAACAGGCCTACTCCAAGACATATACTTGTCAAAATGTCCAATGCCCAATAGAAAATACTCAAGGAACCTAGAGAAATGAGAATCATCATATAAAAGGGAAGCACAATAAGATTAAATGCTGATTTCTCACCTGAAACTATGGAGGCAAGAAGACAGTGGTATGACATAGTGAAAGTACTAAAAGCAAAAAACTTTCAGCCATTAATTCTCTATCCAGAAAAGCTGGCATTGAAAAATGATGGAGAGTTCAAAATAGTCACAGTTAAACAGAAATTAAGAGAGTATACCAAAAAAGAAACCTGTACTTCAAGAAAAACTAAAGGAAGTTGTACAGGTTGAAAGGAAAAAACAAGAGAGAAAGAGATGGAGGAGAGTGTAAAAACAAAACATGACATACATATACCCAAACAAAATATGGCTGATATAAGAAATTCATTGAGAATAATAAAACTGAATGTTAATGGATTAAACTCACCAGTCAAGAGATACAGACTGGCAGAGTGGATAAGAAAATATGATACATCCATATGCTGTCTACAAGAAATCCAACTTAGTCACAGGGATAAAAGAAGGCTGAAAGTGAAGCCCTGGAAAACAATTTTACAAGCAAACAATAACCAAAAAAGGGCAGGAGTAACTATCCTAATACCAGACAAATTAGACTTTCAATTCAAAATTATTATAAGAGAAAAAGATGGACACTATATATTAGTAAAAGGGGTAATCTTTCAAGAAGAGAGAGCAAACAAACATTTATGCACCTAATCAGGATGCCTCACAATACATGAGGCAAACACTAGAGAAACAAAGTGGAGGCATAAATGCCCCTATAATTATAGTGGGGGACTTAAACACACCATTACCACCATTAGACAGAACATCAATAAAGAAACAAAGACTCTGAATAATACATTAGAGGAGGTAGACCTAATACAAACATACAGAATGTTGCACCAAAATACAGAGGAATAAACATTTTTCTTGAGTGTACATGGACCATACCCAAGGTAGACCACATCCTAGGCCATAGAATAACTCTCAATGAAGTCAGAAAGATTGAAATTGTACAAAGTAATTTCTCTGATGACAATGGAATGAAATTGGAAATCACTAAAGGCCAGAAAATCAGATTAGGCAGAAAGATATGGAAGTTAAACAACACACTCTTAGATAAACAGTGGGTGAAGGAGAAAATCACCTTGACCCAGCTACCTTGAAATGAATGAAAATGACAACACAACATATCAAAACCTATGGGATACAGCCAAAGCTGTACTGAGGGAGAAATTCATAGCCATAACTGCATATATTAAAAAAGAAAAAAGAGCTAAAAGTGAACACCAAACTGCACAACTGAAGGAATTGGAAAAACAACAACAAACTAACCCCAAAAAAGTAGACACAAAGATTAGAGCAGAACTAAATGAAATAGAAAATAGGAATGCAGTAGAAAAAAATAAACAAAACCAAAAGCTGGTTCATCGAGAAGATCAGTAAAATTGACAAACCCATAGCCAGACTAACAAAGAAAAAGAGAGAGCAGGTGCAAATACACAAAATGAGGAATGAGGAAGGGGATATCACTACTGACCCCACAGAAATCAAGGGTATCATCAGTGGGTACTTTGAAAAATTATATGCCAACAAGAAAAATAATTTAGAGGAGATGGACAAATTCCTAGAAACTCACAAGCAGCCTACATTGATGAAAGAAGAAATTGATGAAGACAAGAGAGCAATTACAAGTAAAGAGATAGACACAGTCATCAAAAACCTCCCAACTAAGAAGAATCCAGGACCAGAAGGATTCACAGCTGAATTCTACCAAACATTCCAGAAAGAGCTAACACCAATACTGCTTAAGCTTTTCCAAAAAATAGAAGTAGAAGGCACATTGCCTAACTCATTCTATGATGCAAATATTACCCTAATACCAAAGCCAAACAAAGATACCACAAGAAATGAAAATTACAGACCAATTTCTCTAATGAACCTAGATTCTAAAATCATCAACAAAATACTTGCTAATGGCATTGAACAACATATCAAAAGAATTATGCGCAAAGACCAAGTGTGTTACATCCCGGGTATGCAAGGATGGTTCAACATAAGAAAATCAATCAAGGTAATACACCACATAAACAGATTGAAAGAAAAAAATCACATGATCATCTCTACAGATGCAGAAAAAGCATTTTACAAAATGCAGCACCCTTTCCTGATAAAAACACTGCAAAAATAGGAATAGAAGGAAACTTTCTGGACATGATAAAGGGTATATATGAAAAACCCAAAGCTAACATAATTTTCAATGGTAAAATCCTAAAAGCCTTCCCTCTGAGATCGGGAAAAAGACATGGATGCCCACTATCACCACTCCTATTTAACATTGGCTTAGAAGTACTTCCTCGAGTACTGAAGCAAGAAAAACATATGAAAGTCATCCAAATTCAAAAAGAAGTAAAAAAATCATTATTTGCAAAAGATATGATCCATACGTAGAAAGCAATGAAATCTACAACAAAGCTTGTAGAACTTATAAAGGAGTTCATTAATGTCGCAAGCTGAAAGATTCATGCTCAAAAGTCAGTAGCATTTCTGTACAACAATAACGAGCAATTTGAAGAGGCAATCAAGAAAAAAATGCCATTTACAATAATAACTAAAAGAATCAAATACCTAGGGATAAATTTAACTAAGGATGTAAAGGACTTATATACAGAAAACTTCACAACAGTGTTAAAGGAAATCAAGGAAGACTTAAATAAATGGAAGAATATTCCCTGCTCATGGAGAGGAAGACTAAACATCATCAAGATGTCTATCCTACCCAAACTAATCTACAGATTTAATGCAATCACAATAAAAATCAATACTGAATTTTTTTAATGAATTGGAAAAACTAACTACAAAATTATTTGGAAGTGTAAGAGGCCCTGAATCGCCAAAGACATATTGAAAAAGAAAAATGAAATTCGGCCTATCACACTCCCTGACTTTAAAACAAACTACAAAGCTACAGTGGTCAAAATTGCATGGTATTGATGTTGTCTTCATCAATTTCTTCTTTCATCAAGGATAGACATACTGACCAATGGAACTGAATTGAGAGCTCTGATATAAATCCTCACATATACAGTTATCTGATATTCAACAAGGAAACCAAGCCCACTCAGTTGGGAGAGAATGGCCTCTTCAACAAGTGGTGCAACCTTATATGTGATAGGAGCCTAATATCCTGCATATATAAATAAATCATACACCTCAAAAATAAAAAGACAAACAACCCATTTTAAAAATGGGCAAGTGATCTGAAAAGACAATTCTTCAAGGAATAAATACAAATGGCTATAAAGCACATGAAAAAAATGCTCAATATCACTAGCTATCAGGAAAATGCAAATCAAAACTACAATGAGATACCATCTTATACCCATTAGAATGGCAGCTATTAAAAAAACAGCAGACTATAAGGGTTGGAGAAGATATAGAGGAATGGGAAACGCCATCCACTGCTGGTGGTATTGTCGAATGGTCCAGCCACTGTGGAGGACAGTTTGGCAGTTCCTCAAAAAACTAACTATGGATTTTCCGTATGATCCAGTGATTCCACTGATGGATATATAACCAGAAGAGTTGAAAGTAAAAACATGAACAGATAATGCATACCAGTGTTCATAGTGATATTGTTCACTATTGTCAAAAGTTGAAATCAACCCAGGTGCCCATCAACAGATGAATGGATAAACAAAATGTGGTACATACATACAATGGAATATTACTCAGCTGTAAAAAGGAATAAAGTGCTAACACACAGGATTACATGGATGAATCTTGAACAGTTTATGTTGAGTGAAGCAAGCCAGGCATTGAAGGATGAACACTACATGATCTCTCTGATATGAATTAAGGAAATTGAGCTCTCTCTGAGAACTATTGTCTGAAAGATAGGTTTACAAGAAAGAGAAAGAGAAGAGAAAGTTGTGAGCCATCATCCATAAGGACATAATCTATGGTAAAGTGATAGAGTATAGTTGTGTATTGAAGGGATAGGACAGTTGGTAAGTTATATTATTGGGTTTGGTGGTGCAAGGTTGAGAGGTGGGTAGATTGGGAAGGGTGGGTTAGAATACCCAGGATACTGGAGGGAGAGATGGGAAAGGGACCAGGTGAACACTTGGGATTTGTGGGTATGAGGTTGAAAGTACACAGATAGAAGTCCTCTTATGGCAATATGACAAGGAGGGGTCACTGGTTTAGGGTGCTGGTTGGGGGGGCATTCAGGACAGGGCACATCTGGAGTAGACTTCTAGGGAATGTATGAATGTTCATCCTGTCATAATGTGTTGTATCAGTGGGTGGAGACCCACACAATGAGCGGAATGGAGATGGATTCCTATCTTTGGGAGGACTGATTCTTTCAGAAATAGACAGATGGGGGTCTCTTAAAAGCAGGGGCAGTTCCTAATAGGGGATGACAAACCAGAGTATCAATACCTCTTCTTGCATGTAATCATGAATCTTGTCATCCAATGAGTCAAGCCAGGAGGTCATTGTGGGCACCAGGGGGATGAGGAGGGAGGAACAGAATAGATTAAATGGGGTATTTAGTGGCCAGTGGAAATGTTTTTCAATAACTTACAGTGATAGACAGAGGACATGGTACATATCATCAAAATTTAGTAAAGTTTACAGTCTAAAATATAAACCATTCTGTAAACCATTGACAATGTCTAGTAGCTATGTTTCACTATCTGTATATCAGTTATAACAATACTACCATCCACATACAAAAAGGTTTTAATATGGGGTGAGGAAAGGGGGAGGAAATTGGGTATATGAGAAACTCTTATATTCTGTGTGTGACATTGCTGTGACCAAAAACTTCTTTGAAAATTATGTGAAAAATAGTGATACACTGGGAAGTGAGAGGGGGAAGGTGCTACGGTACGGAATGGACACCCAATATTGCAGTAATAAAAGGCAAAATGTCAAAAAAATTTTTTTTTAATTTTTCCCCATTTTTTGAATATCCCAAACCTTTCATTTTATTTTAGTTTTAGTTTTTTGTTTTTTTTAAGTTTTCATGTATTTTGTCTTTTACATTTAAACATCATTATTTCATTTTCCTGTTAATTGTATTTGGCTATTGTATTGGTTTCATCTTTAAAGAAGTTTTGGGTCACAGAAGGGTTAAACTGGGGTGGGAGAGGATCGTTGGTGGGGGGTGTCAGGGATAGGGGGTGCATGGGAGGAAGTTCACCTGAACATACATAAAAGGTATATGAAATTGTTCAAATGATCACAGGGCATGGTCACAGTGGGTGGAGAATCTTTCAATAAATGAGAGACTAATGAATTCCCATTCTGGAGACTTCTGCCACATTCTCCGAGGGAGGAGCAACAGTCCCTCAAGTGCAGGGGCAGTGTCTGGCAAAGGAGGATGATCCATTGATGAGCTCTTGTTATTGATCACTAGCATTATGTCTCTTTGGTGCTGAAATTGAGGCATAGCCTATCATTATTTGGTGCCTAAGGGTTGACTCCTGAGAGCCTCCTTGTTGCTAAAATGTGGCCTCTCTCTAAGCCAAATTCAGCATATGAATGCATTACCTTCCTCCCAGCATGGGACATGACTCCCAGGGATGAGCCTCCCTGGAAATGAGGGATTACTACTAAGTGCCAACTGGCAATATGACTGGTAATAAACCTCAAATAAAAGGGGGAAAAGGAGAAGACAAATGAGTTCATATGGCTAAGAGAATTCAAAGTGAGTTAGAAGGTCATCCCAGTGGTAACGCTTATGCACATCTCAGTAGGACCTCATAGGCTTCCAATGTGGATATCACCCCAAACAGAGGGGCTCCTGTGGGTTCTGGAGATACCCAGATCCTATATCAGGGTGGATAGCTCCGGAGTTTGGTGCCTTATCAGTGGGCCGTACTTTGGAATTTGTGCTCCTAAGAGTAACAGAGTTGGACTCAAATATTTTTTCCCTGAACATTGTCCACCTGTCCCTTCTATTCAAACCTATATGTTGTGCTGGAGTTTGTAGGTGTAAATCCAGAGACTGGAGTATTTGGCTGTCCATGTGCCAGCTGGGCCTGGAATCTTGGTGGAGCTGCAACTCCTACCCTACAGCTCAATGGACTCACCCAGGACAACTGGTGGGGAGATGATGATGGACAACGGCCATCCCAGGGAATGGAGAGAGCTTGCAGCTGCAGGCAGGATAATCCCATCCATCTTATCCATGGAATATAAGCCCACTCTCTCTTGGAGGTGAAGTGGACATCACCTTCCCAGAATCCTCAGGATTGTGGGAAGAGCTATGGACTAGAGTGGACTTACTGGTATTCTGTTATATACATGTTGTGATTCAAGCAATGAATGTGGAGACAGTGGCCACTGGACGCTGTGAGGGCAGGGAGATGGAAAAGCAGTTGTAATACAGGGACTTTTTCGTGACTTGGGAATTATCCTGTGTGACATTGCAACAACAGATATAGGCCATTTTATGTCAGCATATAACATGCAGAACTGTGTGGGTCACAGTGTGGTCTACAATGTGAACTATGGTCCATGCTTAATTGCAAAGCCCCAGGATGTATATATCCATTGCAGGTGATGTGCCACACTAATGAAGGATGTTTATGTGGGAGGTTGTGAGAGGTGTGGGAGGTGGGGAATATGGGAATCCCTATAATTTTTGTGTAACATTTATGTAATCTAAGTATCTTTTAAAAAATAATATAAAATTATTATTTAAAAAAAAGAACAAGGTGAAAGTCTGCAAAGAAAAATAACTGACCTTATGGATATAAAATCAGTACAGATGAGATTAAAAATTCATTAAAGGACCATAAGAGCAAAATTAGAATTGCTCAAAGACATAATTTTTGATTTCAGCTTAACTGGAAAAGATAGGAGAACAGAATGAGAAGAGAATGAAAAAAACGGTACACAGTTTCAGGGATTTGAATGACAATGAGAAACTCAAAAACATATGAAATATTGGTGTCCCAGAAGAAGAAGAAAATCAAAAAGGGCAGAAAGAATATATGAGTAAAGAATGACTGAAAACTTCCCTACCCTTATGGAAGATAAATATCAATAGTGAAGAAGGAAAATGCACCCCAAACAGAATTAATCTGAATAGACCTACCCTGAGACATTTACTATTCAGAATGACAAATATCAGAAGAGCAAGAGAAAAGCAAAGCATCACATAAAAGGGAACCTCAGTAAGATTAAGTCCTGACATCTCATTAGAAACCATGGAGGAGAGAAGAAATTGGTATAATATATTTAAAGTACTCAAAGAGAAAACCAGCCAATGAAGAATTTTTTATCTGGCATAGGTGTCCTTCAAAAATGAAGAGGAGTTCAAAGTCTTCACAGACAAACAAAAACTGATAGAATATTTAAACCAAAGACTAGAATTACAAGAAATACTAAAGGGAGGGCTGCAGCCTGAAAGGAAAAAACAGGGGCAATTGATTTGGAGAAGAGTGTAGACATGAAGTTTATTAGAAAGGGTAAAAAGACAGACAATAGTACAATATGAAAATAGGAGGGCAAAGTCAAAATGGAGGAGGTAAATAATGCCTTAACATTAATAGCATTTAATATTAATGGCCTGAACTCCCCATTCAAAAGACATAGACTGATAGAATGGATGGGAAAAAAAAGAGCTATATATATGTTGTCTACAAGAAACTAACCTCAGACATAAGAACAAAACCAGGTTAAAAGTGAAATGTTGGAAAAAAGATATATCACACAAGGTAGTAACCAAAAAAGATATTAATAGTGATACTAATTTCAGACAAACTAGATTTTAAATGCAAAAATGTTATAAGGGATAAAGAAGGTCATTATATGTTAATAAAAGTGGCATTCAAGGAGAAGAAATAGCTATACTAATTATTTATGCATCTAACCTCAGTACTCCCAGGTAAATGAAGCCCACATGGGCAAAGATGAAGGGAGAAATAGATGTCTCTATAATAATTGATGGAGACATCAATACACCACTGTCAGTACTGGAAAAAACATCTGGATCAAAGATAAATAAACAGAGAACTTGAATAATATGATAAATGTACTAGACCTAACATTATAGAACATTGCACCAACTAAAAAGATGATATACATTCTTCAAGTGCTCATGGAACATTTTACAAGTTAGACCACATGTTGGGTCACAAGACAAGTCTCAATAAATAAAAAAGTTTGAAATTATAGAAACCACTTTCTCTGACCATAACGATATGAAGCTAGAAAACAATAATGGAAAGAAAAAGGAAAAATTCATATATATATGGAGATTAAATAACACACTTTTAAATATTCAGTGGGTCAAAGAAGTTGCAAGAGAATTCAGCAAATATCTTGAGATGAATGAAAATGATAACAAAACATATCAGAACATTTGGGACATCACAAAGGCAGTGCTGGGAGGGAAATTTATAGCCCTCAATTCTTATATTAAAAAACAAGAAACAGCTAAAATTAAAGACCTCACTGTATACAAGGAGGAAGTCGAAAAAGAACAGCAAATTAATTCCAGACCAAGCCAAAGGAAAGAAATAGTAGATATCAGAGCAGAAATAAATGAAATATATAGCAAAAATACGAGAAAGAATCAACAAAACCAGAAGTTGCTTCTTTGAGAAGATCAACAAAATCAACAGACCCTTAGCTTGTCTGACAAAGAAAAAGAGACAAGACACAAATAAATAAAATCAGAATGAGAGGGGGGACATTATAAATGACTGCAGAAATAAGAGAGGTCATAAGAGGATACTATGAACTGTATGCCAAAAAACTAGAAAACAGACTAGATGGAAAAACTCCTAGAAACACACAAACCAAATACACTCACCCTAGGAGGTCTAGAAGACCTCAACAAACGAATCACAAGTGTAGAGATTGAAACAGTCATCAAAAACCTCCTGAAGATGAAAAGCCCACGACCAGATGGCTTCACAGGGGAATTCTACCAATCATTCAATGATGACCTACTACTGATCTTTGGAAAGCTCTTCCAAAAATTTGAACAGTAAAGAATGCTACCAAACTCGTTCTATGAAGCCATCACCTTAATGCCAAAACCAAATAAAGATAATAAAAAAAGAAAATTACTGACTAAAATCTCTAATGAATATAGATGCAGAAACCCTCAACAAAATAATTGCAAACAGAATACAAACGCACATTAAAAGAATTATACACTACAATGAAGTGGGTTTTATCCAAGTTGTGCAAGGGTGATTTAACAAAAGAAAATCAATTAGTATATTAAACAACATTGATAAATTGAAGACAAAAATCACATCATCTTTTTGATTGATGCATAAAAAGCATTTGACAAAAGACTGCACCATTTCTTGATAAAAACAATCTGAAAAATAGTAATATAAGGAAGCTTTCTCAATATGGTAAAGTGCATATATGAAAAAACCTACAGCTAGCATTGTACTCAGTGGTGAAAGACTGAAAGCTTTCCTGCTGAGATCAAGAACAAGACAAGGATGCCCATTGTCACCATTATTATTCCATATTTTGGTAAAAGTTCTATCTAGAGCAATTAGTCTAGAGAAAGAAACAAAAGAAAAACCAAACAGGAAAAGAAGAAGTAAAACTTTCACTATTCACTGATGATATGATCCTATATCTAGAAAATCTTAAAATATCCACAACAAAGCTTATAGAATTAATAGATGAGTTCAACAAAGTGGAAAAATAAAAGGTTAATACACAAAATCAGTAGCATTTCTATATACTACTGATGTGAAATCTGATGAGGAAATCAGAAAAGAAATTCCATTTATAATAGTGACTATAACAATCAAATAATTAAGAATGAACTTAACTAAGGACAAAAAGGTCTTATATTCAGAAAACTAAAAAACATTACTAAAATAAACTGAAGAAGCCTTCCTGTGTTCATGGATTGGAAGACTAAATATCATCAAGATTTTAATTCTACCCAAACGGATACATAGATTCAATGCAATACCAATAAAAATCACATCAGCATTTTTTTTTTTTTGCCGAAATGGAAAAGCAAATAATCAAATTTGTTTAGAAGTGTAAGGGACTGTGATTAGCCAAAACTCTCTTTAAAAAGAACAAAGTTGGAGAACTCTCTCTTCCTGACTTTAAAGCATATTACTTAGCTACCATGGTAAAAACAGCATGGTACTTGTATAAAGACAGACAGATTGACCAATGGAACTGAATCAAATTTCTTTTATAATACTGCTTTTCTTTGAAATTAAACAAATGCATGTTAACAATACAAGATATTAATATCAGACAAAAAAACACATGCTAAGTGAAAGAAACCAGACACAAAGTACTACATATTGTATGATTCCATTTATATAAAACATAAATATATATCAATTTATAAAGATGAAGTTAGAGTAGTGGTTCTGTAGGGTTGGGGAAGGAGAGCAAAGGGGTGTGGAGGTTCTCTTGTTAGAGTAATAAAATTGTCCTAAATTTTATTGTGGTAATGAATGCACAACATTTTCATTCAGATTGTCATTTTCAGAACTTACTCAACAGTCATTGCTCATGTGATCTATCCAAACAAGTATTTATGTATGAGGTAAAACCACTAAATGAATATTTTGATAATAATTTTAATTTTCTTTTGTACAAAACACTAGAGGATGCACAGATATATTTTGTGAACCAATCAATGATATATATATGCATATAATATAAATACATATTATGAATATATATATATATGTATGATAGAGAGCAATTCATATGAAGCATGAACAAGGATTGAAAATTCACCTGAGTTGTTTATGTTTTTAATAGAAAATAAATCGAAAAAATAAGTAATCATTGTTTTGACTATTACTCCCATTTTTGTAAACTGGAATTTAAAGGATAGTATATTTTTATCCACAACAGATGTGAAGATATTAATACTGACCATTTTCTTCTGTACATTCGGTGATGCCCTGCTCCAGGGAGAGTTTGAGGTAATGATTTGGGAAACTTGCTGAAGGCCATTTTTATGGGATGAGTCAGAAGGGCAAGTTGCTTCAATCCCAGCCTAACTCAACAGGGTGCTATCCCCCTTGCTGGGTGTCAGTTCCAATACTTCTGCATCCTTTGATTCAAATTTTATGAGTATTTGTCTCAGCTGGGAAGGAAATTCCCCTGATAAAATAACAGTTTGATCCAAATTACACTGCTCTCCAGAATTCATGTCATTCCCTGGGGGATAATTTGGGGAATCGTACACAGAAGGGAGGCTTCAGTCCAAAGCCCCCTTTCACCAGAGAATTTAATATTCCAAGGTTAGGGCAATTGGAACAAAATGAAGGAAATACAGGTACACTGGAAGAAGCTGTAGGAGTAGAACCTGGGAGAAGGGCTGGTTTGGAGCCGCACCAGATCTGGGGAGCTGGGAGCAAACCAAGTAGCACAGAAGGTCCACTTCCTAACTGGCATGGGGCACTGGTATTGGAAATGGATGCAAAGTACAATGTATTTCTCTCCAAAGCTGCCCATGCTTCTCATCTTGTGAAATGTCCAGGGTCCTCCCCTTTGAGGCCTGCTCCATAGGTGACACCCTTTTCCTTTGTGGCTTTCTTGAGACCCTTCCTTCCAAAACCCTGCTGTGTTTAAGTACCTTTTACCTTTTTTTTTCATTCACTTCTCTTAAATTTATGAATGCTTCTCACTTTTTCAGTCTGTTTGATGCAAGACCTTATTGTATATTTTAGGAACGCCTTTGTAGTTACCACTAAATAATTATGTACTAAATATGAACCGTTTGTTTCTTGTTTATTGAGTTTGTAGGTAAAATGCATTTTTCTACATTATGGCTCATTGCTTAGTGAAATTTATTTCATAAACCAGTCTTTGTCATATTAAAATGTAGTTTTACTAAGTGATAAATCATTTGAAATTCATTTTCATATGTTTGAGTACTATCTTTTATTTATAGTTGTGGTGAAGAGTGAAGTAAACAAGCTCCAACAGCCCCTAAGAACATACCTTTATATCCTTTCTTGGCTAAAAATGCATTCCTGTCTGTTTCCTGTCAATTCTTGAACATAGTAATCTCTATAAACAAAAGAACCTTCACCCAGCAACGAGATCAAGCAACAACAGACAAACCAGTCAGCTGATTTCCCAAATTTCTGGCACCATTTTTATTTTTGGGAAAAAAAGAAAAGATTAAATATTAGTTTGTAATGTTTAAAGGACCTTCACTTTCCATTACAGATTTGATCAGTTAGAAGTCAAACTCAAAGAAAACACAATTGTATTTGAATTCCCAAGCAGGATGGATGCTGCCTGGAGGTCACATTGCAAACAGAGAGTCCTATGTGTGGGATCAATCTTTCTTTAATTCTGCAGTCTTCTCAGGCAATGTGACATGGGATATGGTTTGCAGCTTTTGTGACTTTCTTGCCTTTTATATTGCCACAAATGATAGATGGCTTTTTAGTGGCCCTAAAATGCTACAATACAGCAGCTTGCATTTTAGTCTTAACTATTTGTTTCTTGGATTATGGGCAGAGTTTTCAGTATTTGTGTCAGCTTTTAGTGGCGAAATAGGTCTCTAGTTAACTTTTTAAAATGAATTTAATTTAGTGTTCCCATGGCTATTTGCAAGCTTTTTACAGTGATCACCCAGTTTAATCTTTTGCATACTTTTTGGAAATGCCGAGAGCCTTATTAACATGGAGCAGATTTATAATATAGGGATAATTTAGGTAGGTGTTGGTCTTTATGCCCTTATTTTGTGTTAAAAACATATTAACCAAGCCAATGACTCATTTGTGGGCTGCCACCATTGCCCTCTACACTTCTTTGTGAATAGAAGGTGGTGGGTCAGAAGAGCACCATTTTCACCAGTGTATGCAAGGCCCTCTTCATCCAGTACTGTATCTACTTTGACTGCCAGAGATGGAGTGACCCCAAATGCAAGAACAGGTGGTGAGAGCTAAGAAAGATAGAGAAACTTGCCAAGGAGAGAGCTGGGATTTCCAAGTTACCTGATTTTAAAGATGCTGAAGCTGTTCAGAAATTCTTCCTTAAAGAAATACAGTTTGGTGAAGAGTTACTAGCCCTAGTTTGTTGGGGGCGATGTTGTATGAATATAACTATCATGGCCATCTCTACCTTCTCTTTCTTTGTCTTCTCCTTCTCCTTCTTCCTAAGTTCGCGCCACAAAATTCCCGCGCACGGGAACTTGTTCCCGCGCGTGGGAATAGTCACCACGCCTAGGATCTCAAACTATCCAATCATGTACTGACACCTAAACCTTAAGGTACTTCCCTTTTCCCTCCCCTTTCCCTGCTTATAAAAGAGCTGATTGTAACCCGCTCAGCGGAAGAAGCCACAAAGAAGCCATGTTAGCAGAATAAAGAGCACAGTTTTTGTTTTGTCCGTGTCTAGTCTCATTCCTTCGCTGAATAGCTCATCGCCTCCGTTGATTTGTCCCGCGGGCCAGGACAAGTGGCGCCCAACGTGGGGCACGAGTGACATCCAGTGGAAGGAACCACCACGCCGTAACCAGGAGGGCCCTCTCATCCCTAATACCGTGATCAATCGGTCACGAAGTTTACCGTGATTAATCAATCACGAAGTTCAATGGTGTTGGTGAAGCAAAGGAAAGAAGAAACGAAGAATCGAAGAGAAGAAATGAAGAATCGAAGAAGCCCAGCCGCAAGCACCCATTTCATCCTTCTGTTGAGTACTAAGCAGAGGGACGCGCCGCATCGAGCAGAGCTGTGACGGAGCTATAATGGGTCTTAAAGTACAGGGAAACAACGGCTCTTTTCAGAGCCACTCAGAGCTGTACCAGGTGCTCATTTCAGAGCCACTCAGAGCTGTAACAGGTATGTTACCAACCTCCTCGGTGTCGGTGAACGAAGAAATTAAGAAGAAGGAATGTGTCAGTGTCTTCGCAGGAACCTTGGTCTAGCTCATCAAAAAGGCTCCTGTTGTTGTGGTGACCCACCAGAAAAACAACACCAGACGCCACCATCGGATAGGCGGCCTGTGTCTATGAGTTGAATTCTTTGCCAAGGTGATGGGCCAGCACAGTCACCAGTACTTACCCAGGAGCCTGAAGTTCTCGGGATCCACGTACAGCCTGTCACAACCCTGCCTTGAACAGACGCCTCATCACGACTGAACAACGCTCAATAGCAGCTTTGCCTTAAGTATCCTCCTTCCCATATGTTCCATTATCTCTTTCTTGTACTTATTGCCTTTTTAGC
>JAQZBX010000956.1:0-92372 GCA_029593785.1 Cabassous unicinctus | reverse complement strand
GAGTCACACAAGATTAAGGTTGGCCCTAAATCAGTTTGATCTCATCTTAATTGAATCTTCTAAGATCCTATTTACAAATGAGTCCACACCCACAGAGTTTAGGACTTGAACATGTCTTTATTTGAGGACGTGATTCAACCTACTACAGCAGCAGGTCAGTTTGATGTGAAATAACACTGTATTTGCATTTTTGGTCTCCTAGATGGCAGTCAATTTATAGCCCTGTCCTGAACCTTCCTATACTGAATCTGCTGTTTCATCTAAAGATGGTCCTGGTTTTAGACTTTCTTTTATTTTTCCCATTTTTTATTGAAATGCCCTATGTTTTATTGATTAGTGTAATTTTGGAGATTAATTATTTGCCAAGTAAATATGCAAATGTTCTCTCCTACTTTGTGGCTTTTCTCTTCACTTTATGTAACTTTCTGGAACAGAAGTTCTTTAATTTAATGGCATTGCATTTTTTAATTTTTTGGTGTATTTTGCATTTTATATATTGCTTTAGAAATTCTCCTGACCACAGGGTCAAATGATATTTTCTTATTGTCTTCTGAAAGTTTATTGTTCTTAAACTCCATGTTTAATTATTCAATATATGGGAAGTTATTCCTGTGTATAATGCAAGATAGATATCTGTTGCTATTTTATATGAATGACCTATTCTCCCGGCACTGATAAAATTATGTGGGTGGAAGAGAAATAAAAAAATCAAGGAGAAAAAGTAATGATGTAAAATTTCTAATTGTTAAGAAGGATTTGTTTTCTGCATTTTTAAGGGAACGATTGTAATAATTTGTTCAGAAATTACATTCTTTGTAACTGTTTCAAGTTGTGATGAAAAATTTTCAAGTCAATTTAAAAAATGTACAGGGGGGAAAAAGCCACTGATCTAATTTCTCCAACTCTAAAAAAATTATCTTTATTTTGATATAATTAGAATATAATTTTATTATATTTTAGTTAATGCAGATCAGAAAATAGAGAAGTTCTAAAGTAAAGAGAGTTGAAATGTTTCAGTAAGATAAAAATAAAATCATATATTTAAAATACAAGTAAGAAAAGCACATTCAGTATGTGGAAAGCAGATAGATAAAAAATAATGTAATCTTTTAAGAATAAATGAGGGATCTGCAAATTATGGTCTGAAGGTCAAATCTGACTGCCACCTTTTATTCTGAATAAAGTTTTATTGGAACACAGCAAAAAAAAAAAAAGTCCTTCTTATCCTACCTAACTGGAATATCATCTTGGAAATGTATCAGTATATATATTGTGGGTCTCTTATGTACTCTTTATGCTGCTCCCTTAACCAATTTGTCTATCTGTGGTGTTATACTACCCTGTCTTAATTATAATAGCTTTAGTATCATTTTGAATTTTTGGTAAGCAATTTCCATTTCTTCTAAAATGTCTTGGTTTTGGCATTTGTTTTTCCATGTAAATTTTAGAATCACATGAATAAGATCCAGGATATGCCATGTTGAAATTTTAATTGAGATTACATTGGTTTTAATAACTCATTTCAGAAAAATTGGCATCTTTACAATATTGAGTTTTGAAATTCATGAATATGATATATTTCAACTTTAAGTTGTTTCAATAAAGTTTGTTTTCACCATAAAAATTATGCATATTTTGTTAAATACAACTCTAAATATGTAAACATTTTATGTTCTTTAAGTTGTATTATTTTTCATTCTATTTGTTACTTGTGCACAGAAATACTATTGATTCTATTTTCATTTATATCCAGTAAATGTAATGAAATCTAGTTATCACATTTTATATGTAGTTTCATTTGGATTTTTGACATAGACTGTCATGTCAACTGTGAATATTGAGTTGTTTTCCTTTCTCAGTTCTTAAATATTCTCCTTATTATTCTTACTTTACTACCATAACTTCAACTCCAATACACTTCTGAATAGAAATGGCCATAATGGTTCCTTTAGTTTGTTCTTGAACTTAAATAGAATGTTTTAATTATGTGTTTTTAAAGTTTCTTTGCATGCCCTTTATCAAGTTACCTTATTTTTATAATTTGCCCAATTTTTTTCTTTTTTAAAAAAAATGAATATTTAATTTTATCACCCTTTCTCTTGAAAGAAAATTATATTTTTTTCTCCTTTAATAAGCTAAAGTGGTGAATCATATTAATTGCGTTTTAAAAAATATAAAACTATACTTATATTCCCTGATTGAACCCAATTTTGTTATTACTATTTTATTTTTTATACTTTTTTAACATTGCTTGATTCAGGTGTCTTGACTTTGTTTATAATTTTGGCACATAAATTTAAATACACATTTCTATTTAATCTTCCTTTCCTGCAATGTTTTTTCAGTTTTTATGCCAATTTTTATTAATAAAATAGTTAATAAATTAAAAATAATAAAAAATTAAAATTTTTTCTATTTTTAAAATTTCTTACTTTTATATATTAATATGACCATTTATACATACACAATTATGTATCTATATGTACATATGTTTGTATGAGTATGTCTGTTTATGGGTGGCTTTAACAATTGTGAAACGACGATCCAAACCATGTGGCTAACCAATTGCTTTAGTACCATATGAAAAATAGAGCCAAGTTTCTCCACTGATGTACAATGTTATTTTTTGTCATGTATCAAAGACAAATGTCTCAGTGCCTTATTTTATTTTATTGGTCATCTTACATCAATCTATGATAAATTCTCTTAATAATTAGAATTCTGTAAAAATTCTTAACACCTAAAAGATTAAGATGTCTTAGTTTGTCACAGGGCTGCTGATGCAAAGTACCAGAAATGGGTTGGCTCTTACAATGAGAATTTTATTTAGGGTAAAAACTTACAGTTCCATGGCTATGAAATGTCCAAATGAAATCACTATCAAAGATTCTTTCTCTGCAAAGTCAGCTTCTGGTGATCCTGGTATCCTGCCATGTGGCAAATCAAGATGGTGGGTGATCTCTGCTGAAAAGGTTCCTGCCTTCCCCTCCATGACTAAGTGCAGGACTTGTCTCATTCTGGGCCTCCTCCCTCAGTGTTGTCTTCTTCATTTTCTTCCTGAGTTCAGCTTTGGGCTATTAGGCATACGGTTGTCTTTTCAACCTTCAGGTGCTCTGTGGGCCCTGCCTTCTTGGGGACTTCGTGCTTCAACTTCACCTGCTAGTGATCCTTGAGTTCTCTCTCTTGCATGGCAAAATGGTAGCTACCTTTTTCTGTCTGTCTCTTCCTCTGTCTCTGTTAATATAAGGCCCAGTAAGAGGGCAGAGACCCAACCTGAGTGACTGATGTAATCCAACCAAAAGTGATCTAATCAGGTGATCTAATCAAGGTCCCTTAATAGAATCTAATGCAATAAAGGGTCTCACATCCACAGCAATGGATTAGTTTAAAAACTTAATCTCTTTTTGGGATTCACCAAATTCAAACTTTCACAATGCCATTCCCACCATCTTGTGATATTTCAAGAGTGTCTTGGCTATTTTATTTTATTTTATTACCTTTTTCTCTTTCACATAAGGTTTAGAGTACCTAGTCCAATTTCCAAATTGAGGGGGTGGGTAGGCGTAGAAAGGAAAAACCCACAGGGCTTTGAGTTGGAATGTTGTTTAATTTATAAATCTCTCCGGGGGAAGAGTTGACATCTTTCTAATGCTGTGTCTTTTCCATGCAGAGGAATAAGACTTTATTTAGAGCGTCTTGAATGTCTTTCATTATTTTCTTAACATTTTTTGAATGTTAGTTGTTTCTTATTTTATTAATTTCTAGGTAGTTTATACTGTGTGTTACTATTTATAATACCACTTAAAAATAAATTATCTAGTTGCTAGTTGCTTGAAATGCAATTACATTTATTTTTTTAGCCAGCTTAATAAATACTATTTCTAATAACTTTTCTGAAGATTATTTAATTTTCAATATAGGTAATTATATGATTTTTAAATAATTTGAGCTTTGTTTCTACTTTTCCCATGCCTTTTTAAAAATGTTTTTGTGACTAGGGCTTCTGTACAATTCTTAATAAAAGTCATGATAAACGGTGTCTTGTATTTTATATAACTTCAAAGTTGATGATATTTAAAATGATGTTTACTTAAGTTGATTTGAAGATAACTTTTGTCAGGGTAAGTATGTGCTTTTATTGTGTTAGTTTGCTAAGTTTTTGTCCATTTGTTAGCAATATAAATATGTATTGAACTTCAACAAAGAATTTTTTTTACATTTTTAAAAAGATTATATGCTTTTTCTCCTTTAATATATAAGGTGATGATTAACACTCACAAATTAACTGATTTTATACACTTCTGAGATACACTCAACTTATTCATGTTTTAACTTTTTATGCACTGCTTGATTTGATTTGCTAACATTATGTATATGGTTATTGTTCATATGTTCATGATTGGGTTTTGATATCAAGATCAGTGGTTTTATAAATAAAATAGAATAGTCTTCTCTCTTTTTCTGGTCTCTGAAAAATGTTCTCTAAGATTGAAATGATCTGATCCTTGAAAACTTGTTTGAACCAACGTGTAGAAAAATCTGGATCTGCTGTTTTGTGGTAATGTTTTTGTAGCTAACATTATTTTCTTAGTAGTATAAATGAAGCTTTGTTTTTATTCTTTGTTTTATTGCTAATTTTTAAGGGATTAGTCAATTTCATTTCACTTTTCATGTTTGTTGCCATAAATGTTTCACTATACTCTTTATCTTTAAAACTCTACTATATCTTATTTATGTCTCCTGACCTCTTAATATAGTTTGCCCATACTTTCTTTTTTCCTCAAGAATTCCAGCAAAGATTTGTCTCTTTTAGTCTTCTTTTGTTTTTTGCTTTATTATTTCAAGAGCCTACTTTCCCTCTTGCATTTAGTGAGGAACTACACAAAAACATGTGCTCAAGAACACATTGACCAATTTGCAAGGACAAGTAAAAGTGAATAGAGAAAAAGTAAGCACTTCATAGGATCAGAAAAAATCCTACTTTTGGATTAAAAAAGTATTTTAAAAAGTATTAAATAAAATTGGAAAAATATTTAAAGAAAGATGAAAAGTCTACTGAGATTTCTCAATTAAATAATGTGACTGAGCTTTAAAATAAAGATTAGATTTAGGGTATGAAATTCCAATTCAAGCCCATTTTCTGAGTTGGCCTAGAGGTAGCCAACCAATAAGATGAAAGACAGCTTACCCAAAAGTACAAAGAAGGGAAAAACCAAAGAAATCAGTCTTTAAGAAGGAATTTTGTGAATGGTTATTAGCACATGCAGCTGGCTGGAAGCAAATACATCCAAAGCTTAAGTTTTAATGAGAATTATTTCTTAAAAAAAAATAGAAATTCTGGAGCTATTACTAAAATACCCATTAACTCAGAATAATCATTACACCTTTAAAGTTTCACAAGAAAGAAATAGCCTGCCCATGATGTATAGTTCCCAACAGTATTGAACAACTAGGTAGCTCCCAGAGAACAGAATCAGAAGTCATGAAAAGCAATTAATAAGGAAGTTATTTCTGGTAAGGAATTTGGGTTTAATTAAGGAATTTTCTCCCATAGCAGGTCAGCACATGTGAGTTTCCAAGGTAAGGTCCAGCAGGATTGTAAAATTACTATGAGCAGGTGAGTACCCTGTGTACCCTCTTCCCTTTCCTGAATGGAAGTCTGTTGTGTTTTTTTGTATCATATTTTGCAGAACCACAACAACCACTTCTAGACCAGATGGAGAGGACTTCTCAATATCCATAAATCCTGAACTTTGAGCTGGATGTAGTTAATAAGTGGGGCTTTGGTTGTCTCCTTCAGGAAGGAGTGAGTAAATACTATCTGAGAGAACAGAGTTCACATGGATAGGTATCAGAAAGGTGGCTTATGGCAGAAAGTGTTAGCTGCTCATCAAAGTACTTTTCTTCTTGATTACAGAGCTAGACAGCATTTTCTATCCTCTATTACTTTTTTGTGTAGTCATTTCTTGAATTCTAACCAATGAAGTTTGTGAGCAGAGTTGATGTGTACCACTTCCAGGCATGGCCCATTAAAAACTCTTATGTATGCCCCTCTAAGCTCTATTTGCTTCCTGTCTAGTTGGAAAGGAAGGGACAGCAAAGGAAGGCTTAAAAGCCATGATTTGAAGATGGCATCTTGAATGACCATTTGGAAGAGTATGGCTCTGTGTTTATTCTTATGTACAAGAAATAAGCTTCTAATACATTTGGGCTATTACATATTTTGGGGTTCATTTGTCGCAGCATTTAGCTGATATTTACTCGTAAAATGAGATTATTGAAAACAAGAGCAGTAAACACATATGTTAATCCATCTATCTTGAATTAAACATTGTTTACCTCTAACTTTATATTGCCATTTTCAATCAACTCTATAATAACACTTTTGTAGCTATGTAGTTTTAATTCAATATTTAATTCAATCGAAGTATTTTTGTATTGACAACACTACAATTTTTAAAACAAATATCAAATTCAATGCAAAAATCCTGATAAATTCAAGGAGTATTGCTGGCTTTTGTCATGACTGGTTAAGTGTCTTGTTATGTCATCAGGAATATCTTGCTTTCATTTCTCTTGGCTTTTATTTCCTCTATGTTTGCTTCATTTCTAGACATGTTCTATATGGTAAAGATGACAACTGTTTGATTCAGACTTTAAATGCCTTTAAATCTAGGTATTCTGGTGATCAGAGTACTGCTTCTCCAATTTCTCTCTTAGAGAACTCTTGGGCTGGCCATGATTGGTCCAACTTGGATCATATACTCATATCCAGAGCAATTAATTAGACCTGGTAGTAGGGAATTTTAATGTTACATGTCTAATGCTATGGTAGGAGATTCACAAGAACTATATAGAATGAGTCTCATTTATAGAATAAGGGTCCCATAGTGGAAAAGTTTCTGGGGTAATATAGACAACACATTTCCACTAATGGGGACCCATCTGAATTTTAACTGAAATTGCAAATAAAAAAAGTAGCTACTAGTTTACAGTTCCCTAAGGTGTCAAGAATTTCTGTGGGTGCAAGGAATCATAAGGTGATAAACTAATCACTCACCCCACCCGACCCCCAACTCTCTGCTCATAGGCCCTCAATATGACATAAGAATATTTCAGTGTTAGGAGTAGTTTTGGGTTACTTTCTTTCTCTCTCTTTCTCTTTCTCTCTCTCCCCCCCTCCCCTTCCCTTTCCCTTTCCCTTTCCCTTTTCCTTTCCCTTTCCCTTTCCTTTTGGCAGACCCTTTTCTAGTGCTAATGTAGTGTTGAATTTGGTGTGAGTGTTCTATCTCATATCACTATCATGCATAAGGTATGTGATATATAAATATGATTCAATATATAGTGTGAAGTAGAGAGGCATTTTATTTGTTTTCCATATATAGATAACCAGTTATTCCAACATCATCTGTTGATTAGTCCATCATTTCCCTACTGATTTGAAAAGGCATGTTAATAGATAAATATTCGTATGTGAGTGAATGGATCAGAATCTATAATCTGTTCCATTATTTATCTTTTATAAATAAAACTGCACAATTAGTATATATATAGTGTCTCAAAATATGGCAAGAAATGGTGCTCCTCCTATTGCTAGAGTTTTAAATTCATCTTGGGTTACATTGTCCTTCCCCAAGTATTTGTAGTTTAGTTGTCAGCTTTGAAAAGCTCTTTTGACATTTTAAGTTGAATTGAGTTGAATTTATGGATTCATTTGAATAAAACTGACATTCTTGTGATATTTAGTCTTCCAACCATAAACATGATATATTTTTCCATTTGAGGAATTAATATACAATTTTTAGTTATAGTAATGATAATGACAATAGCTAGTAATATGTTGGTTGCTATGCCGTAAACACATTCTAAAGGTTCCTTCCAGATATCAACTCATTATATAACCCAATGGGTTAGGTACTATTATTATTTTCTCACAATGAGGAAAGTGAAGTAGAGAGACCTTATGCCTTAAGTCATATAAGAGGCACAGGTGATATTGGAAGCTACCCACTTTGTCTCCAGAGCTTGAAATTTTGACCAAAATCTGTTATTGCCTCTCTAAAAAGATTGATGACCTCTCTTATTGATTCTATAATTAGTTTACTATCTTGGATTTTCTAATTAGACAATGATATTGTGTGTGCATAATGACAATAAAATTATTCACAACATTCCAATCTTTAAACTTATGTTTGTTTGTTTTTTCATTTCATGTTAGCTAAGACTTCCAGGAGAAAACTTATTGCTAGGCGAGATAGAGGTCTTCCTTGTTTTCTACCTAATATTAAATGGAATTCTTTTTAATTCTTTTTTATTTTGAAGCTTTTATATAAGTGTATGTTAATTTTGTGATGCATTTTCTGATTTTATTTTCTAATGTAAAACATTCTTGCTTTCTTGGGATGAAACTTATGGTCTCATGACAGACTATGGCATCACAAGAGCATGCTCTCTGGAGAGAGAGTTTCTGATTTTAAGGCTTTTTAAACACCATTTACAAACTCTGGACCTGGTGGACTGATTTACCCTCCCAAATAGAAGCAATCTTAGACCCTGACAAGAAGGAATTTTTCCCTGGGCCCTACACTTTATAAGTTTCTTGTACCCATAAAGAAATCATAAAAAATATGAACTTATTAAAGTGTGAATTTTTTAAAGAATACTTTGGAGTATGATTGTTGTTCTGGTGAATGTTTAACACCTGTCTCTCAAAAATGTGTGTAACTGTCGTCTATCTATCTACACAAAAAAGTGTTTGTTTATTATAAATTTACTGATATAATGGTTGTGTAGTACAGAACCTGCAAATAGAACATATTCAATACTATTTATTTTAAATTCTGTATAGTCAATTGATTTTCACAGAATGCTTTAATTGATTTTTGTCAAATTCTTCTATATTTTACAAGACTGAGTGTATTTAATAATGAGTTTAGTACTGGCATGAATGTTGGTTGCTATTTTCATGTATGTTAACCAGTAAGATGAAAGTGAAACAATGAAGTCATAAGTCAGAACTTCACTTATTCATCCATAATGTGGGCAACTTCTTTGATGAATCAGATAATAGGTTTAGAATAACGAAATAATTGATTCTTATTTTTTTCTGTGTACTACTCTCAATACAATGGTTGCAGATAAAACATATTTTTAGGTTCCAGGTGCATTACTAACATTTTATCAAGCACTTTTTAATGCCTGGAGAATGAACGAAAATGCCCTGATTTATAGTATTTGTCCATTTTTGTGATATAAATATTCCCAACATGGCTGATTTCAAGCTACCACTGTGACCTCACTCATGTACAGTTGAGAAGACATGCTTGGTAGCACACCATTATATATTAATCCACCATACTGCTCACACTAGATGTAAATAATGTACTAAAGTAATTAGGTGTTTATATTTGAATATTCATATTTTGCTTTTAACATAATTTAAAGTTTAGAATATTTAATTGTTAATAATGGCTTTGTTAATAATTGTCTTGCAATATTCGTGAAAATTTAACTATTAGTTCTTATGAGCCAATGTGAACAGTCTTCAGCATACCACTGACACCTCCATACTCAGAATTCAGCACTCATTGCGGGCATGGTGCAACCCATAACACTAAACATATTTTCCTACATGTTTCAGGTCCTAGGAAAGCACTGCCCACATCTCTTGCCCTATTTTTTTTTAAATAGCATAAGTGACTGCATTCATTTTTAAGAACTCTATGGATCATGCTGCTATCAGTGTTGGAGATAGATAATGCTCTGGAACCTCAGTAGGGTCTGAACACCAGAAGGTAATAGCTAAGGAAACTTGCCAAATCCTTCTTTCAGAAACCACCAGAATAATAGATCTTGAGTAATGAGGTATCAAATTCATAGAGCAAAATGTGTATAAGCTTCCTTCTCTTGGATTCTAATTCTTGGTTCTGGAAATATCCACTCATTAATGTATTATTCACAAAAGCTGTACAAGGTAGGAGAGAAACATTTGCACCCATCTATCATTCCAATTACTCTAAAAGTTTTGTATATGTATCTATGCAAAACATGAATGAAACCTAATATCAATTCTTTACATTGAGAATAAAGGGCCACTTTAGTTGGAACACTAAATTTGTTCACTAAATGGAACACTAAAGTTGCAATTTTATTTAATAAAATATTTAATAAAAGTTTAAAATAACACAAAATAGGATAAAAATGGAGAAAAATACACCCAATCATATACTGATCACTGTCAAATGCAAAGGACGAGACAGAGTTCTGAAAGTTGCAAAAGAAGAGCAACGTGTAATGTACAAGGTAGTTCCAATTAGATTGAGTGGTGATTTCTCATCAGAAACCATGGAGAAAAGAAGGCAGTGGGTTGAAATACTTAGAGCATTGAAATAATGCAACTACCAAATGGGAATTTTATATCTGTAGACTTTCAAAAATGAAGAAACGATTAAGACATTCCGAGATTAAAACAAAACCCAAGAAGCCAACAAAAACTGAGGGAGTTCATCACCACTAGATCTGCCCTACAAGCAATGCAAAAGGAAACTTTTCAGAATGAAAGGTAAGTACACTAGACAGTGTTTCAAAGTGTCATAAAGAAATAAATATCTGTGGTAAAGGAAACCATTTGGGAAATTATAAATGCCCGTATTATATAGTTTATTGTTTGGTATGTAATGCAACTTCCTATAGATGCTAAAATGGAAATGCATAAAAAGTAATGATAAATCTATGCTTTGGAACATACAATGTACAAAGATATAAGTAGTAACAAGTACAAAAATAAAGATGGGGAGAGAGGAGTATAGGAAAATTATATGTGCAGGCTATTAAAGCTAAGTTGTTGTCAAACCAAATATGATTCCAGATATTTAGTATGTTAAATGTCAACCCCATGGTAACTACAAGGAAAATAGTTGAAAAATATATCCAGATAGAAAAATGAAGGAACTCCATATGGTACAACACAAAAAATTAAACCTAAAAATAGGCATTGTTGGAATAATTGAGAGACAGAAAAAGTACAAAACTTATGAAGGCTGAGTAGCAAAATGGCAGAAGAAAGTCCTTCATTGTCAATAGTGACTTTAAATTTAAATGAATTAACCCTCTGGCAAAAGGCAGAGATTAGCATATAGATAAAAAAGCATGACCCAACTATATGCTGTCTGCAAGAGACTCACCTTAAATTCAAAGAAACTTTTAAGTTGAAAGTGTAAGGGTAGAGAAAATATACCATGCAATAGTAACCCAAGAGAGCTGGAGCAGCTATACTAATATAATATAAGAGAGACTATAAGTAAAAAACAGTAGCAAGTGACAAAGACAGTCATTATATTCTGATAAAGGGAACAAATCAACAAGATATCACAAATATATTTATATAAATATAAAATAGTAGAGCCCCAAAATATATGAAGCAAATACTGACAGGTTTGAAGGGAGAAATTGAAAATTCTACATTAATAGTAGGTGACTTTAATATGCAACTTTCACTAATGGATAGAACATCTAGTCAGAAGATCAATAAGGAAAAGCAAGACTTTAATGGTACTCTAAACCAACTAGATCCTACATATATAGAACACTTAAACAAGCAAAAACAGAATATACATTCCTCTCAAGTGCACATTGCTCATTCTCCAGGATGGACCATATGTTAGGTCACAAAGCAAGTCTCAATAAATTGAAAAATTTTGAAATCATACTATGTTCTATGACCACAACAGAATGAAACGAGGAATCAATATCAGAGGAAGAAATAGAAAATTCACAAATATGTAGAAATTAAACCACATACTCTTAACCTATAGGTTAAATAAGAAATCAGAAGTGAAATTAGGAAATACCCAGAGGTGAACAAAAAAGAAAACACAACATAGCAAAACATATGGAATGCAATGCAGGCAGCAGTGAGAGGGAAATTTATGGTTATAAATGCTTACATTAAGAAAGAATAAATACTTCAAATCAGACACCTAACCACAATACTAGAAAAGCTAGAAAAGGGCTCAAACTAAACCATATCAAGTAGAAAAAAAAAATTGAAGTGGAGAAAAATGAAATAGAATACAAACAACCAATCAAAACAAACAAACAAACAAACAATAGAAACAGCAAAACTAAAAGTTGGTTCTTTGGAAAGATAATAAAATTGGCAAAACTTTAGGTAGACTGAAAAAGAAAAAAAAGAGAAGATACAAATAAAGAAAATCAGAAAAGAATATAAGGACGTTGCTACCAACTCTGCTGAAATAAAAAGGACTATAAAAGGATACTATGAACAACTGTGTACCAATAAATTAGATAACCTAGATGAAATGGACAAATTCTTAGAAACACATAAACTACCTACTTCACTCAGGAGAAACAGAAAATTAACAAACCAATTACAGGTAAAGAGGTTGAATCAGTACGCAAAATCCTTGCAACATAGAAAAGCTCAGGAACAGATGACTGCACTGGGGAATACTTCCGAACGTTCCAAGAAGACAAGTTCAATTCTACTCATACTCTTCCAAAAAAATTGAAGAGGAGGGAACATTCCCTAAGCCCGTCTATGAGATCAACATCACCCCCATACCAAACCCAATAAAGATACAACAAAAAAAGAAAACTACAGACCAATATTACTTGTGAATACAGATGCAAATATCCTCAACAAATACTAACAAACTAAATCCAACAATATATTAAAGGAAATATATATTATGATCAAGTGGGATTTATCCATGGTATACAAAGCTGGAAAATCAATTAATGTAATACACCACATTTACACAATGAAGGGAAAAGCACATGATCATCTCAAATGATTGAAAAGACATTTGTCAAATCCAGTACCTCTTCTTGATTGAAACAATTAGAATGCTTAATACTTAATGGTGAAAGACTGAAAGGTTTCCCACTAAGATTAGGAACAGGACAAACATGCCCACTGTCACACTGTTAACATTGTACTGGAAGTTCTTACCACAGCAATTGGGCAAGAAAAAGAAAAGTTATCTAAATTGGAAAGGAAGAAGTAAAACTTTCCCTATTTGCAAGTCACATGATCTTATATACAGAAAATGCTGGAAAATCCAAAACAAAGCTCCTGGAGCTAATAAATCAATTCAGCAAAGTGGCAGGGTACAAGATCAATACTCCAAAATCAATAGTGTTTATGTACATAAGCAGTGAACAATCAAAAGATGAAATGAAAAAACAAAATCATTTACACTAGCAACAAAAAGAATCCAATATCTTTGAATAAATTTAAACAAGGATGTAAAGGAATTGTACACAGTAATCTACAAAAAGAAATCAAGGAAGACCTAAATAAATGGAAGGACATTCTGTGTTTTTGGACTTGAAGACTAAATATCATTATGCTATCAGTCCTACCCAAAACAATTTTTAGATTCAATGCAATCACAATAAAAATTCCAACAACCTTCTTTGCAGCAATGGAAAAGCAGTTCATCATATATATATGGAAGGGTAAGTGGCTTCAAATAGCTAAAAGCCATCTTGAAATGGAAGAATCATGTTGCAGGACTCACATTTCCCAATCGTAAAACTTATTACAAAGCCACAGCAATTAAATCAGCATGGGACTAGCACAAGGACACATATATAGAATAATAGGATCGCATCTAGAGCTCAGAAATCAATTCTCACATTTATGGTCAACTGATTTTTGACAGGGGGCAAAGACCACTCAATTGGAAAATTCTCTTCAAGAAATGGTGCTGGGAAAACTGTATCTCCATTTGCAAAAAAAGAAGGAGGAATCCTACTCAACCTTATAAAACATTAACTAAATTGAGTCAAAGATATAGATATAAGAGCCAGAACTATCAAACTCCTAGAAAAAAAATATAGAGGAGAAACTTCTCGACCCTGTGTTAGGCAACAGTTTCTTAGACTTTAGACCCAAAGCACAAGCAACAAAAGGAAAAAAAAAAAAAAAAAGTAAATGAGACTTGATCAAAATTGAAAAGTTTTGTTCCTTAAAGGACTTTGTCCTGAAAGTAAAAGGACAATCTACACAATAGGAGAAAATATTTGGAAACCATATACAATAAAGATTTAATATCCACAATATATAAAGAAATATTTCCACTTAAAAACAAAAGACAGACAACCCAATTTAAAAATGGGTAAAAAGATTTGAATAGACATCTGTTGAAAGAAGATACACAGATAGTCAGAAAGCACATGAGAAGATGCTCAACATCATTAGTTCTCAGGGCAATACAAATCAAAACTCAATAATATACAATTTCATATTCATTAGACTGGCTGCTATTAATAAATAGTAAATAAGTTTTGGAGAGGATGCAGAGAAATAGGAACACTCATTCATTGCTGGTGGGAATGTTAGATGGTGCAGTCACTATGGGCAGATTGGTGGTTCCACAGAAAGCTAGTGTAGAATTACCATAATACTTGGCAATCCCACTACTGGGTATACACACCAAAGAACTGAAAGCAGGGACTCGAACAGATATTTCCACATCAATGTTCATAGTGGCATTATTCACAATTGCCAAAAACTGGAAGCAACCCAAGTGTCTATCATCTGATGAATGAATAATTAAAATATGGTATATACATCCAAGGGAATATTCAGTCTTAAAAAGGAATGAATTTCTGATACATGCAACAACATGGATGAAACTTAGACATTGTGTTGATTGAAATAAGCCATTCACAAAAGGACAAATATTGTATGATCTCACTGATTTGAGATAATTAGAATAAGCAAACTCATAGAGTCAAAATTTAGAGTAAGTTTTAACAGGGGATGGTGTGGGGCTAAGGAATGTGAAGTTAAGGCTTACAATATACAAGATTCCTATTCAGAATGATGGAAATGTTTTGGTAATGGATGGTGGTGATGGTAGCACAATACTGTGAACTTATTTAACATCAGTGAAATATATATCTGAATGTGATGAAAAAGGGAAATGTTTGGTTGTATATATGGTAATAGAATAAATTTTTTAAAAAGCCATGGAAATACACTACACAATCACTGAACCCTAAGTGAAACCATGGAATACATTTAATAGTACAATTATAAAAATATGCTATCATTACTTTTAACAAATGTTCCACACCAATGCAGGGTGTTATTTATAGGGAGGTATATGGAAGTCCTATGATTTATGCATAATTGTTCTGTAGACACACAACTTTTCTAATAAGGAAAATTAAGAAAATAAAAATGTGAGAATAAAATAAAAAAGAATATTTGCTTTTGTTTCTTGGTATATACACTTTATGAGATTTAGGAAGTCCATGTTTTTTTTTTTCTTATATTGAAAGTTTTTTTAAAAATCATGAATGATTATAAATTTTATCAGTCCTTAAAAAATTATTGAAATCATATTTTAATTTTAAGTCAATGTATTATATTAATTTTCAAATGTTAACCAAGCCATGCAAACGTGTAATAGAATCTATTTTGGTTATGAATGTTATTCTTTTATATTGTTGAATTCAATTTGAAAATATTTTGTTTAGGGTGTTTTAATGTATGAGAGAGATTATTCTGCAATTTTTCTTTCTTGAAATGCCCTTTTCAACTTTTGGTACAAAGTTTTAAACATTTTGGAAATGATTCCTTCTTTTTTCATCCTCAAAAATAATTGGATAATATTGGTGTTATTTCTTTCTTAAATATGTGAATAATTTACCAGTGGAACTTTTGGGGCATGGAGTTTTATTTGTTGAAAGTTTTTGGAATGGATTAAATTTCTTTAATCATGTAGGAGCATTTAATTTTTTTCTAAGTTGTATTCACTGAAAGATGTGATTATTACATTTATATTTTCAAATTTGTTATTGTAAAGTTGTTCACAGTATTTTATTCTGCAAAGATTTATACTGTTGGATCTTTTAAAATTCATCATATTAATAACTTTTTTCCTATCTTGTTGATTAGTCCTACCAAGGAATTTAAAAAAACACTAATATTTTTAAGTAAAATTATTTCACCTTGTTTGATTTGCATATTTTATACTTATTCTTATCCCATTGAATTTTTCTCATGTTTATTAATTCCCCCTTTCTGCTCTTTTTCTAACACCTTAAGATGAAAGCATAAGTAATAATTTTAAGTGTCATTCTTTTCTATTATATGATTTAGCTGCATCTCACAAAATTTGATAGATTGTATCTTCATTGGCTCTCAATTAAATATGTATTTAACTTTGTATAGTAATTTCTTCTTTGACCAATGTATTATTCAGAAGTGTATTGCTTAATTTCCAAACAGTTGGAGAATTTCTACTTAGTATTTTGCTACTGATTATTGGGTTAATTTCACTGTGTTCAAAGAACATACTCTAAATGATTTCAGTATTTTAAAACATGTTGAAACTTACTGTATAGCCAAGAAAATTATCAATTCTGGTTATTGTCCTATGTGAACTTGAAAAGAACTATATTCTGTCTTTGTGAGTACAGTTTTTCTATTTATGTCAATTAAGTCAAATAAATTTGTTGTACAAATCATCTATGTACTTTCTTATCTTTTGTCTTTTTCTATGAAATTATGAGAGTGAAGTGTAAAAATATATTTTTATGAAAGTGAATTTGCCTATTTTATTACTGTCAATTGCTGTCTTAACTTTGTAAAGGTATGTTATTGGTGCTTATAGATTTCAAATTTTTATCATTATCATTTAGATATCATCATATTAATTTTGATATGACTCTATTTTCCTTTAGTAATGATTATACTGTTAAAGTCTACATTTTCTGATATAAGTTTACCTACAATAGATTTTTGTACTTGTTTACATATTTTATCTTTTTACAACATTTTACCTTCAGTCATTCTGAGTCTTTAGTTTTAAATTGTCTTTTTTCCCTGTTTTGTTTTGTTTTAATCTAAAGATCTATTTTCAAATCAAAATCTAAAAAAAAAAAAAAAAAAATCAAAACCCATACAAATGTACTGTAGGAGACACTATTAGATATAACTTCAGAAATGAAATGGAAACTGTCTTCCCCAAACAGGTTTTTTACTTGATTGGCATAATTTAAACAAAACAAAGCAAATCAAAACAAAGCAAGAAAAATAATGAGCACCACCCTGCACTGGCAGGTGGATTATTCCTTTCTCAAATCTAAGACAGTACCAGCAATTGGTTTCTCCCCCTCCCTACCTCCAGGTCAGCAGATCAGAATCCATATATTGGCCCATCCTGTACTCTAGTGGTATATTGCATGCCCCAGGACATTCTGGAACTTGAATGATTTTCTCCATATTTTAGGAGTTGGGGGCAGTCACCCAACTCATCACTGAAATACTTGTCCTCAAAATTTGATAAATATTTCTTGAGGGCATCATGAATCTGGTCCTTCCACTTCACCCATGATATATTAAAAAATCACTGGATATGGAAAACAGAAACACAAATAGTTTTGAGTTTTTCTTTAAAAATGTAAATTGTCTTTTATAAGCAGCAGATAAATGAAATGTTTTATATACTAGTTGAGCAAATAGTATTTAATTGAATTATTTATTTATCCCCTTTATAGTAAATGTAAGTAGTGATATATTTAGGTTTATATCTACCTCTTTACTACATGTGATCTACTTACTCTTCTTTTGGTTTTCCTTTCCTAATTTCTTTCTTTCTTTCTTTTGGATTAATTAATTTTTTAAAATTTCATTTTCTCTCTATTATCTTCCAGTGGTACATTCTTTATTATCCCATTAGATTTTAACCTAGAGAGTATGACAGACAATTCATATCATTAATAATGCTAGAACCTTGAATCAGTTGAACTGCATCTATGCCATTCCTATTTTTTTGTTTTTGTTGTCATATATTTTAAATTTATAAGTATGTATTAAATGCTTAATACATTATTTTTATTGTTCTGAGGGAGTAAATCTTCATTATATTTACTCACAAATTAACTCTTTCTGTGGCTTTTCTTTTTTTCTTTTTTCCCCTGAATTGCCTCATTTCCATCTGAAATTTTTGCCCCCAGTCTAATTCCCTGTAGCATTTCTTTTGCACAGGCTTATTGTTGACAAATCTCAAATATCATTCATCTGAAAATATCTTTATATCTCCAGTATTTTTTAAGGGTATTTTCCCCTGGGTATAAAATCTAGTCAAAAGTTTTCTCTCAGTTATTTAAAGATATTATTTCATTTTCTTTTGGCTTATATTATTCTTGTTGATACACTTGCTATCTTATTGTTGCTCTTTAGAAGATAATACTTCCCCATCCTGTGAGCTGCATTAATTTCTTTTCATCTTTGGTAATTTTTTCAGCAATTAAATGTTTTGGAAAACTTTTACTTAATTTTTTAACTTTTTTAACCTGCATAAAATCTGCAGAACTTTTTGAAACTGTGGGTTGGTATATTACATCATTTTTGGATAATTCTTGCCCATTATGTCTTCAAACGTTTCTTCTGCCCCATTCTCTCTTTGCTCTCCTCTTTTTGGATTCCAATTATATTATGTTAATTCTTTTCATGTGTTTTTTACATTCTTTCCTGAATTGTTTCAGATCCAGTCTTTTTCTAGATATAATCTGCCATTAATCCTATGTATTTTCAATTTCAAATATATTTTTTCTAGAATCATCCCTTTATATGGGCTCCAATCCTCTGATGGCATTCTCTTATTGGTTCATCACTTGAAAATTTTTTTTTTTAAATTTCTGTATTGTAACTATTTTTACAGCATCTCTTGATTACCTGTGGGTCTGTATCAATTGTCTGCTTTTTAAAGGATTTTTTAAAAATGTATATCCTGTCCTATTGGCATGTCCACTATTTTCTGGTTAAATACAATAAATAATGTCAGTTTTCTTGAAGTGGCAGGCTCATTTGAGTCATTTTTGAAAAAATACCCATATCTGAATAATCATCGCTTACCTTTCAGTAGTCTTTTCATTAAAATGGGTGTTCCATGAAAAATAGCTAACTCAGCTCACAACTGAAAATGATCATGTTTTTTCTTGAGGTGATGTATTTTAGAGCAAAGCAGTTTTGCTTTATCTATTAGCCACATTATCATTATAAAATATATGTATTTTTAAGGATCAAGACTTAGTAAAATTAACATTTTTACTGCTTCTTCATAAATTAAAATGTTTTTTTTTAAATTGTGAGCTCGTTTTTAAAACATTGTGAGTTCAAGCTGTGAACAATACAATGCAATGAGTGCTATTACAGCATGGTGCCACTGCTGTGATTTGTGCTAAGCTGTCAACATTTTTAACCACCATAGCTTTTGTACCATCATTGCAGATGCCAACAAAATGAAATAGACAAGTAGCCTGTTAATATATTCTGCCTATTGTGGAGTGAGTTGCTATATGGTGTGACATGGGAAGACAGGCTCAGGCACAACAGAAACTTTCAGCAAATTATCACTTTATTACTTACACAGTACAAAATGTCCCAAAGAGCAAGGGAAGTGATCCCATTGTGGCCAGTCTCCAGGGAAGGCCAACTGATCATGTTAGCATTGGTGAATGGCAGCTCCACATGCCCCACTTCCCATGAGAGAGGAAAGATTCCTGAACCTGCCAAAGAGTGGATATACACCCCAGGGGAACAGACCCTGCCCCTGAGCAAAAGAGCATATACCAATCAACCTTTGTGTAGAGCTCTTGTACTGATAAGCAGCTGGAACTGCTTCTCCTTGTTTTAGGTTCAAGGTAGGATCAGGCTGTTCCATCAAATCTAGTCTCTCCTGGGCTATGAAATGGAAACATATTGAAACAACTGCACATGAAGAAAAGGAGGACAATAGGTGAGGGCTGGGACCATGGTCTGCTGAGCATGTGACTTCCCCAGCACTAAGCAGACCAAATTTTGAGAAATGCTAACTAATTAGGGATTGAGCTGGGTTGAGGCAAGGTTGTAGATTTGCTAAGGGTTCCACATTTTTGTTCACCCATTTTCCTGGAGTATAGTTAGCCAGAACTTTTTTAAAATGTCTGAAAATTCAGTTTGGCCTTTTCTCTGATGGGCACTGAAGTTAAATTTTGTCTTCTTAATGCTAAACATTAAGAAGATAGAAAGCTATCTTCTTTTAAAAGGCTTTCAAGTTAGCTTTGTAGCCCCCAGTCTTTTGTAACATTAGATTTTGAGAAAATTAAGGTAAATCTGGCACCTGTTTCGATACCCTTCATGACTCTAATTTTATCTGCCCAGCGACAGAGATCATTTAAAGTTTTCTGGTAAATTCATGTGCTTTAGTAGTAGTCAGTGTGGGAAAACCCTGGATTTTCATCCTTTTTTGCTATGTCCACTTTTGTTAAATGTCTCCTGAAAAAATGTGGATATAGAACGTTAACTCGGTTTTTCATGATATTCCTTTCTCCAGAATTTTGACCCCTCTAGTAGTCTGTTACAGAAATTCTCTGAGCTCCTTGACATATTTTGTTTTTCATGTTAACTGACTTACTAGTTGTTCTGAAATAGTTCTACTTCAAACTATTCCAATCTACTCAGAAGAGGAAAGCACATATCATAGATTTCTTTCTTTTTATTTGTTTAAGCTTTATGTATTTCAATCTCTATGACTCTGTGTATCTTTCTAATAACCTTCTGTAATTCATTATATCATTTGGGTTTGGGTTTTTTTTTTTTATTCTTTTTTTGTTTCTTTTTCTTTTTTAATTTTTTTATTATATCATTTGGAACTTCTAGTTCACTAATTTTTTCTTCCCCCAAATTAAATCTATTATTTCACCTATCTATTGAGTTTTTATTTTCTATATAAAATTCATTTTATATTCATTTTAGAAGTCATATTTTCTGTTTCAAATATCTCTTTATTTTTACAGTGTTTTTTTCTAAATAAGATATCTATTTCTTACCTTCTAATTACTTAAAGTATATTTATTTTATAGTCTCATATTTTTATTACTTATAAGATTGCTAAATATCACAATGGCTTCATCTAATGGCCCTGTCTCATAGTATCATAATATTATATCTTAAGTAGATATTGATATTTCTTCTGCATACTTTTTATTTGTGTATTTTATTTCTGGTAGTCCTTTGTTCTTTGGATGCTAAGACTTTTAGTAAAAAGTATTTAAAAAAAATTTTTTTTTTTTGGCCAAATTCCTTGGTCTCTCTCTTTTCCCAGACAATTTTATATTATTTACATGGACTGATGTTTCAGCATCGCATCAAAAATGTATTGCAAATTCAAATTTTACACCTGTGCACTGGTCAAGATGTGTAACATTCTCTCAGGTTCTCTAACCTGTTTGCCTGGGAAGAGGGCAAGAGAAGCCATTCCAGTAGTTATTTATATAATTTTTAAAAAATAAGGAAAGATTACATGGGTGTTTCAGAGTTTGTGTAAGTCTCTTATTCAGTTTTCTTCTTGGTACCAGTTTGAAGTCATGTCCCCTATCTTCATGATCACATTAGAACTCAATTTCATGTTTTATAAGCTTATATATAAAGTCAAATATTCATGGGTCACAATGGTATTACCTGCCTCTCACCATTGAGGCTTTGGATTATTTCTTTTTTGGCTTTTGGCTCTCACTAATATATTCCTCTTATTTTTTTTTTCTTTCATTTCCTTTGTTCCTTTTTAAAATTTATTTTCTTTTTTATTTCATCTATTGTATTAATCAGGGTTCTATGTATAGTATAGAATTAGCTCATGTGACCATGAGGATTGGCAAGTCCAATTTCCATAGAGCAGGTTGCAAACTAGAAATTCCAGTGAAGATAAGGTAGTATTCTACAGGAGAAACTAGCTGGCTAAAGAAGGGGCAGAAATTCTTCTTTCAGGCTGCTGAAATCTTCAGTTCTACTTTAAGACATCTAACAGATTGGTAAAGGAGAATCACTTCTTTGCTGAGAGCAATCTCCTTTGTTGATTGTAAATGCAGTCAGATATAGATGCAAACAACTGACTGTAGATGCTAATACATCTGTGAAATACTCTTACGGTAACAAACAGGCCCGTGCTTTTTTTGTCGTTTAATTAGAGAAATTGTAGGTTTAGAGAAAAATCATGCATAAAATATAAAGTTCCCATATGCCATGCTATTATTAACATCTTCCATTAGTGTGACGTATTTGTTAAAATTGATGAAAGAACATTTTTATAATTGTACTATTAACTATAGGCCATGATTTACATTAGGGTTCACTATCCTGTACAATCCTATTTTTATTCTAATTTTTATTCTAGTAACTTACATACAACCTAAAAATTTTCCCTTTTTAACCAATGTGATTTACATTCACAATGTTGTGCTACCATAATCATCAATCATTACCACAACATTTCCATCACCCCAAATAGAAACTGTACGCTTTAAATTTTAGCTTCCCCTTCTCTACCCCCAAACAGGCCCCTGGTAACATATATTAAATTTTCTCACACTATTAATTTGGTTATTCTAATTATTTCATATCAGTGAGATCATATATTATTTGTCCTTTTGTGCGTGGCTTATTTTACTCAACATGATGTCTTCAGAGTTCATGTTGTCTCATGTATCTGAATTTCATTCCATCTGATGGCTGAATAATACTCCATTTCATGTATACAGCACACTTTATTTATCCACAGTAGGGTTCACTGTGTTATGTAGTCCTTTTAATTTTTGATCTAGTAATATATACAACCTAAAATTTCCCCTTTTAACCACATTCATCTATATAATTCAGTGTTGTTAATTACACTCACAATAATGTGCTCTCATCACCACCACATTATTGAACTTTACAATTAATCTGAATAGAAATTCTGTACAAATTAAGCACTAACTCCACATTCTCTACCCATCTCCTGGTAACCTATATTTTAGGTTCCAACAATATGAGCTGCTTATAATTAATTCATATCATTGAGATCATACAGTATTTGTCCTTTGTGTCTAGCTTATTTCACTCAGCAAATGTCCTCAAGATTCATCCCTGTTTTCTCTCACATCAGGACTTCATTCCTTTTTATGACTGAATGATATTCCATATATATATATATATATATCACATGTTGTTTATCTTTTCATCAGCTAACAGACACTTGGGTTGCTTCCCTCTTTTGGCAATTATAAATAAGTCCCCTATGAACATTTGTCTGTTGAGATCTTCTTTTCATTGTAGGTATTTCATTTGCTTCTAGGAATTGTCCATTTCATCTAGGTTATCTAATTTGTTGGCCTATAGTTTTTCATAATATCCTTCTGAGATTCTTTTTATTTCTGTGTGGTCAGTAGTAATGGCCGCATCTCATTTCTGATTTTATTTATTTGGGTCTTCCCTCCTTTGTTCTTTGTCAGTCAAGTTAAGGGTTTGTCAATTTTATTGATCTTTTCAAAGAACCAACTTTTGGTTTTGTTAATTCTCTCTCTCTCTTTATTTTTATTCTCCATTTCATTTGTTTCTATTAAAATCTTTGTTATTTCTTTCCTTCTGCTTGCTTTGGTAATAGTTTGATGTTCTTTTTCTAGGTATGCAATTAGGTCATTGCTTTTAGCTGATTTTAGCTTTTCCTTCTTTTTTAATGTGTTCAGGGCTATAAATTTCTCTCTCAGCACTGCTTTTGCTGTATCCCAAAAGTTTAGATATGTTGTGTTCTCATTTTCATTCATCTCAAGGTATTTACTGATTTCTCTTTCAATTTCTTCTTTGACCCACTGATATTTTTAGTGTATTTCATTTCTATGTATTTGTGAATTTTCCAGTTCTCTGCCTGTTATTGATTTCCAGTTTCATTCCATTATTGTCACAGAAGATGCTTTATAGAATATTAGTATTTTTAAATTTATTGAGACTTACTTTGTGGCCAGCATGTGGCAGTCCTGGAGAATGACCTATGTGCACTTGAGAAGAATGTGTATCCTAATGTTTTAGAGTGTAATGTTCTGTATATGTCTGTTATGCCTACTTCTTTTATCATATAATTGAAGTTCTCTTTTTCCTTATTGATCTTCTGTCTAGATTTCTATCTATTGATAAGAGTGGAGTATTTAAGTCTCTAACTGATATTGTACAGGTGTCTATTTCTCCCTTCAGTTTTGTCAGTTTTTACCTAATGTATTTTCAGGCAACATGGTTAGGTTCATAAGTATTTATGATTGTTATTGCTTCTTGGTGAATTGTCCCTTTCATTAAACTCAGTGTCCTTCTGTATCTCTTATAACAGCTTTTGAGTTAAATTTGGCTTTGTCCAATATTAGTATAGTTACCCCAGGTTCTTTGTGTGTGTGTTGTTACTCTTTGCATGGAATATGGCTTTTTTTCATATGCTAACTTTCAAACTGTTTCTTTTGGTCTAAGGTGAGTCTCTTGTAAACAACATATAGTTGATTCATACTTTTTTTTTTCTAATCTGCAATCTGTGTCTTTTGTTTTGGGAGTTTAATCCATTAACATTCAGTGTTATACTATAAAGGCAGTACTTACTTCAGCCATTTTGCCCTTAGGTTTTTATAAGTCATATTTTTTGTGTCTCTCTTTTTCTTTTATTGCACACTCCATTTATGTAATGTATGTCTTTCATAATGTATATAACTGATCCTTTTCTCATTTCTGTTTCTGTATATTTTTAAAATCCTTTTTTAGTGGTTAGCCTGAGGTTTTTATTATACAATATACAGTGATAAACTATTAATTTGAGAAGATACTAACAACTTCAGTAGCATACACACTCTTTGCTTGCATATCCCTCAGTTTCCCCTCTTTCTGTTATTTTTTTTTTAATTTTAAATTTTTTATTTTTTTAAAATTTTTATATTGTTTTTGTCATACATTACAATTTATATTTTGTCTGTTCATTATCAGGATATATGCCTTTTTCTTGTTCAATTGTATTCTGAATATTATAAAAATGAAAAAGTAAAGGTAAAGGTGTATATTGAGTATATAGTACTATTAGGTTTGTATTTACTCTTTTAGTTACTCTTACTGATGATCTTAATTTCTTCACACTACTCTAAGTCACTCTCTCTTGTCTTTTCCTTTCAACATGTGAACTTCCTTTAGTAATTCTTGTAGGATAGGTCTTCTGTTGATAAAATCTCTAAGTTTCTGTTTATCTGTGAATATTTTAAATTCTCCTTCATATTGGGAGAAGAGTTTTTCTGGATAAAGAATTTTTGGCTGGCAGTTTTTTTTCTTTCAGTACCTTAAATATATCATTCCACTGCCGCCTTTGCCTCCATGGTTTCTGATGAGAAATGGATACGTAGCCTTATGGAAGATCCTTTCTATGTGACAATTCACTTTTCTCTTGTTGCTTGCAGAATTCTCTCTTTATCTTTGGCATTTGATATTCTGATTAACTTGTGTTTTGGAGTAGCTCTATAGGGATTTATTCTGTTTGGAATATGCTGTGCTTCTTGGACATATATATTTATGTTTTTCATAAGAGTTGGAAATTTTTCTGCCATTATTTCCTCAAATATTTTTTTCTGCCCCATTTCCCTTCTCTTTTCTGTCTGGGAAATCATGATGCATGTGTCTTTGTGCTTTGTTCTGTCACTCAAATCTCTGAGACACTGTTCAATTTTTTCGATTCTTTTCTCTATCTGTTATTCTAACTATATATTTTGAACTGTCCTGTCTTCTAGTCTGCTGATTCTTTTTTCTGTCTGTTTAAATCTGCTACTGGATGCCTTTAGCATATTTTTAATATTTACTATTTTGCCTTTCATCCCTACTTAAGTTGTTTTGCTGCTGAAAGCAGATATCATAAAATGGGTTGGCTTTTCACATTGGGAATTTATTAGCTTACAAGCTTACAGTTTTGAGGCTGTAAAAATATTCATAATATCAAGGCAATATAAATACAATGCTTTCTTCTTACCTGTCTGCTGGTGATCCTGGACTCCTCTGACACATGGCAAGGCACATGATGGTGTATACTGGTTTCTTCCTATTCTTATGGTTTTTTTTTTTTTTTTTGTTGTTGTTGTTGTTGTTGTTTTTGCTTTCAGCTTCTTGCATCCATGGCTTTCTCTTTTTCCCTCCATATTCATTTATTTATAAAGGACTCCAGTAAGAAGATTAAGACCCACCCTGAAAGAGGTGGACCACATCTTCACTGAAGTTAAGATACCATCACCAAAAGAACTTAGTTACAATGAAACTAAGTTCATTAACCCACAGGTATGGATTAAATTTAAGAACATAGTTTTCTACTTTAGTCCATAGTTCATTCCCCAACTGTAGACTTATTGTTATTCTAGCAATGGAAGAAATTATATCATTGATGTGGAGAAAGTGGCCACTGGAGGCTCTGAGAGCAGGGAGAGGGAAAACAGGTGTAATATAGGGGAATTTTCAGGATTTAGAAATTGTCCTAAATGACATTGCAACAACAGATGCAGGCCATTATATATCTTGCCATAATCTACAGAATTGGGTAGGAGAGAATGTAAACTACAATGTAAACTTTAATCCACACATAGTGGCAATGCTCCAAAATGTGTTCATCAGTTGCAATGAATGTACCTCACTAAAGAAGGATGTTGTTAATGTGGGAAAATGAGGGAGATGTGGGGAGTGGGACATATGGGAATCCCCTATATTTTTTATGTGACATTTGAGTAATCTTTATAAAAAAAAAACACATACGTTTCTGGAGTACATACAGAACTTCAAACCACCTCAATCCCCATAATTTCTGTTATGTTTCCTTTTACACTTTAAAATTATTCTTTTGGCACATTGTCTTCTTTTTTTTTTTTACCGGGAGGTCCCGGGGAACTAACCTGGATACCTCCATATGGGAGACGGACGCCCAACAATTTGAGCCATATCCATCCCCCCATATTGTCTTCTTAATATCTTTCTACTCTTTATTCATAATTTCCTTCATCTCCTTGAATTGGTTTAGGAGATTTATTTGAACTTCTTTAATTATTATTCCAAATTATATGTCTCCTCAAATGTTTAATTTTTTTCCTTGACTTAGCCGTATCTTCCTGTTTCTTGGTATGACTTCTAATTTTTTGCTGATATCTAGGCATCTGATTATCTTAATGAATTATCTCTGAAGGTCAGTCTCTCCCTATTGTCTGGAGTTTTATTATTGATTGGACTTGTATTAAGGCTCTTCTCTGATGCATCATTTAACTTATTCTAGACCTTTAGAATAGGCTGTGTTTAACTGTTCAGATTTTGTCAGCTCTTCTGCATCTGATTCTTGCACTGGATATGTAGTATAATTTTTAAGATTTCACTTTTTGTGCAATTGTTTCATCTCCAGGAGAAAGTTTCCATTCCTTTTTTCCTTCCAGGAATCTTGATCTGTTCTGTTTGTTTTTGTGCAGAATTTTCTGCCCAGCTCCTATGATTTGTTTAAATTCTCTCCCTCACTCTGTGTCCCCACTGATTTTTACTTCTTTCTAATCTGCTGTTAAAACCATCTACGGAATTTTTCATTTCAGTTATTGTGTTCTTCAACACCAGTATTTCTGTTTGTTTCCTACTGATAATTCAAAGAGATTCCAGTATTGTTCATTCATTGTTGTCCTCACATCCTTTAGTTCTCTCTATTTGCTTTCCTTTGTCTCTTTGAGCATACTGAGGATCATTTTTTTAAACGTCTCTGCCCAGTAAGTCCAAAGTCTTGTCCTCTTCACTAGTGGTTTCTGGATATTTATCTTGTTCCTTTGGATGGACCATAAATTTTAATTTCTTTGTTTCTCTTGAAATCTTTTGTTGCACACTGTACATTTTAGTATTTAAGTATTAACTCGGGGGTTTAGTCTCTGAGCTCTCTGTTTTTTAATTTTGTATCTAGTTAGCGATATGACAGATTTTCTTGAATGCAAGGAGCTAATCAAAATGAATAAACCAAAGTAAAAAGCCCACTTCACTGTCTTTGCAAATTGACTCTGCTTTGGATAGTAGTCTCTTTTAGAGCTTAGTCCTTCTTCCATGAAGATAAACTGGAGGCAAATGCAAAGTGAAGGGTTCTCTCTGTCATATCTAAGTTTGTGTGCAGCCACAGAGCCTGCTGTGTTGACTAGTGCTTGCTAAAGACCTTGGGAATTCCGTTTACAGTTTATAGAAGATTCAGTGAATGCCCTTTCTATTCCCTTTGAAATAGGCTTTTATTCCCTTCTGGGTACTCCATTGTGTGACTTAATGCAGGTAATCTTTTGTTCCAGGACACTATGATGGTTTAATTGTTTCTCACACTATCCCAGCTATCTACAAGCTGCTACACTGGCCTCAAGACAAACTTGGGAGGGAGAGCCCTAGATAAGTTTCCCAGCTCAGTTTCTCAGACTTCCACCCAAGAGATTGGCATTGACATACATCCACCCCAGGATGCACACAGGGGTCTCTTTGCTTCCTGTGGAAGACACCTAGGGACCCACAATAGGAACACAAGCAGTGTCCAGCCTGCATTGTGGAGGGGAGGAGGAGGGTTAGTAAGAGCACCAGGACCGTCTTCTATGGCTTTTGTGGCTGCATTTTCTTGATTCAGCCTTTGCCTAGTTACTGTAGCCCTTTAACTGTTTTCCGTAGTTTTGAGGAAGTTTGCTGTCTTTAAGAATCTTCTGCCCTCTTTGCCTGAGATGGGTTGGTATAATGGCCCTCATCAGAGCAGACCCTCAGTGATCTGAATTAGCTGATTAAAAATAGTGATCCATGAGCAGACCATATCCCTCCAGAGTCTGAAAATTTAGTTCTTTATGTCTGACTCTGGAACCAGCAAACTGTGCCAAAAGCCCAAGCTCCAGTCTCCACTGGAGACTGGAAGCTACGGTAAAGTAGATGATAGCGACTGTAGTGGGTATTTGTCGAAATTTACCAACTTTTTCCTCCTGCTTCTCCTTGGATGCTGCACCCTTTTCCGCTAGACTCTGAAGTTTCAAGATAGTTGATTCAGACAGTTCTTGCCAGTTCAATATTTGTTTTAGTGGAGTGACTAAATTCTGGAGCTTTCTACTCTGCCATCGTTCCACATTCCTGTCAGTCCAGTGTTTTTAACTTAGTCAAGCTAACACGTGAAATTAACCATCACAAGTATGCATTTTAAAAACTTTTTTATATTAAATTTATCTAGAATTTTTATATAAGTGCATTTGAATTAGGGGAATGCTTTTCAAAATAGCTTAGTGTACCAAGTTGATGGAAGTCCGGTTAGCAGTTTCCTTTCAACATTTATTTGCCATATATCTCATGCAGCTTTGCTGGCTTGAAGCAGTTACTTGTATCCCATTTTTACTGCTTCTCCAAAACACTGATCTGTTGGAGTTATAAAATATATAAATTGCAGAATTTACTCCTCCCAGTATTTCTGTTTATGTCTATAACATAATTTTGTATTAGTTTCCAGGAAGCAATATTATACAGCTGGTTAGACAGAATAATGCCTTTCCCCCAACCCCAAAGATATCCATGTCCTAATTCCAGGAACCTCTGAATATGCTAAATTATATGGTACAGGAAAATTAAGGTTGCAGATGGAATTAGTGATAAAGAGATTATCTTGGATTATCCTGATGGTCCCAATAGAATCACAAAGATCCTTTAAATGTGGAAGAGGGAGACAGAAGAGTCTGAGTCAGCCAGAGAAGGAGATGTGGTGATGGAAGCAAGATTAGAGTGATGTGATGCAAGGACTGAACTCATTATTGCTGGCTTTAGAAATGGAAGGCTGCATAAACAAGGAATGTAGGACGCCTCCAGAAGATGGAAAAGGCAAGAAGTGAATTCCCCGCCTAGAGTCTCCATAAGAAACACAGACCTGCCAGCACCTTGATTTTAGACCAATGAACCCCTTTGTGTACTTCTGACCTCCAGGACTGTAGGTTAAGTAAGTGTGTTCTTTTAAGCCACTAAGGTTGTGGTAATTTGTTATGGAAGCCATAGAAAATGAGTATACTGCCAATCCCAAATTCTGTTTTTTTTTTTTTAATATTTTATGGTTCAAAGGAGTTATTTACCTTCCTGACATAAAAAAATTGGGTCCATGGCAAAGAAAGGGAAGTATCTGCCTCAAAAACTGTCACATCTATATTAATGAAACACTGTCAACTTTTAGAGTGTAGTTGCTACAGTTCAGAGATTTCTGGTCTGAATGGAGACTGCAAAGGATGAATAAAGTGCCTTTCTACCTTATTTTGTGTTTGTAAAGCTGATCCATTTCAGATGTGAAAGAGGGGTTGGATTTTTTTTTCTTAATGAAATTATTAGTTATTACAATTAAGATAGACTACTCATTTAGTGGCAATAGTCTCAATTTTCTAAAAATAATAAATTCCCATGTCTTTCTTTTATCATAGGTATTTTACTGGGAATTTGGGAGAACCTGAGAGAAACTGTTTTTTTATTTTAGTTGCAAATTGTAATTTTCATAGACTTTTTCTTCACAATACTCATAGAAGTGGCATATCAGGTACTATCAAAATGTACCTATGGATCTGTATGAGCATATATTTTATTATAACTCCAGCAAACTAATTTGCATCAGTATGTCATCAGAGGAGTTGAATTTATTATGTTAATTTAGCGAACTTCCTTTAATTTAGATTCTGTATTAAATAATATTAGTGCATAAATTCTGACCTAAGAGTGCTTGCGAGTTGCATTATCTCTTTCAAGATATCAAGATATTATTATATATTATGTATCAAACAGTTAAAATAGTTCTGATATTTTAATGTCTCTCTCATATCTCCCTTTGGGGGCGACTACAGCTTACTCCTTCTAAAATACATTCTCTTCTTTGTCTCTGTTTCTCTTTTTTTCTCTCTCGCTCTCTCACTCTCATTTATTAAGTGCCTTATGAGCAACTTGGGCATGGTCCATCACCTCTAAATATTTGTGTGGAGGGCATCCATCAGTTACATTATTCAGATTAAATATCTGCTTGGAGACTGGAAAAAAAAAAGTTCTTCATTATATCTAATGCTACTTCCCCTTTTCCCTCTGTGTTAAGTACAGGGTGAGGTTGGATGACTGCTCTAGATCACATTTATTTTCTCTTTTCAAAAAGTTAGAAGAAAACACATTTTGGGGAATAGAAACTTTATATCTCTGTATACATGTGATGTGGTCTTATGAATCGAGTATGTCAAAATGAATAAAAATGCTGGAATATTTTAGTTTATGTTATTAATTAATTAATAGCCCATTCAACAATTACTGTGATTATATCAATGACTCATAAATTTTGCCCTTTCTGCATTCTCTGGCAACATACCTGATTTTTTAATAGGCTATTTCTGGCTTCATTGACATTATAGTGACCACAATTCCTTTCAGTCATATGCTCCCTTTGATAATATTGTCTTTATTGAATTAATGGTGAGCAATATCTTCAGTGAACTAATTCTAGTACTCTGAACACTGAGGAACTCAGACATTGGAGACTTGGACTACCTAACAAGCTTAATAATAATAAATCAAATTTAAAATGATGTATTTGCATTTTAAATTAAATTTCTTATTCATGGGTTCAGTAGGGTTTTCTTCTGACAAGAGTAAACAGAATTCCTATCCCCTGCAAATATTACAAAAAAAAAAAAGGAAGTAAAAAACGACTTACTTGACCTTAAGTTGATTTACATTTTGGAGCCAGACATGAATAAACAGAAACAGTAATTATAGTTCATAGATTATTCAAAGCAAAGTAAACATTATTTATTACTGTTTTCAAATTATACATATTTAATTTTTATTTTATTGCTTACTGATTATTTCACAATCCTGTCACAGTAGTATCCATAGTCTAGTTTTTGTATTAAGGCCAATTAAAGTGAAAGAATTAAATTTTAATTTCCATTCTATTTTGACAGCAAAAGTGTTCTAAAAAATCTTATTTCTTATTAAAATAAACCATTAATCTCAGCTACCAAATATTAGTTATTATTGATTTGGAAATTTAGAAATTTTCCAATCACATCAATTTTTTTCATATTGTATTATTAAGAAATTCATGCAAATAATATTTTAGTGCATTGAAATTTAATAGAAATTTGTTAACTATGGCTATCTTATCCATAAAATATAATCACAGAATATCAGTTTTGCTCTCAAACTCATAATCCGGCACATAAATGTTCATATGTTGGAAGTGAAGATATTTTTCTTTTTCTCATAGACACAGTATTAAAGTCACTAAACATGTTTCTTGGTGACTGAAAAAGTTTAAAGTATGTTTACGCCATAAAGGCAGGTGGCAATGCATTAGTAAAGTTTCTTGAATTCAAAAACAGATGAACTCTAGTTACATTGAATAGAACAATAATTTTTAGAAAGATATCTGCTAGATCATGGGATTACAGGGAATGTTGAAGAACTTGGCTTGCACAAGGATCAATGCCAGCAAGATAGTCCAGAGAAATTGCCTGCTTAAGACATCACCACTAGTCCCATCCTCAGGTGGCTCATCGCTGACCCACCACAGCTGACACAAAAATTCTCTAACTTGACTCTATATCTGTCCATAATTTCCCTAAATTTCAAATTTCCTTAGCTAGGAAAATCTGAGTGGTCATTCATGGGCTGACTTTTCATTCTCTAGATGCCAAGGATAGATTAAAAGGAATATCTGCCTGCCCTCCTTAGATAAAAATAGCCATCTCTCCTCCAGGTAAAATGGCAAACCAAATGCATTGCTTGAAGTTTTACCTACTGAAAGGATTTCTCTTCTCCACTTTGCATTATAGCCAATTGAATGTGGTAGACTGCTGCAGCAGTCTACATCTGGCCCATATCAACATGTAACACCATCTATTCAGGCTTGAGTTTTCTCTCCCTTTGTCAATTAATCATAGGAAAGCCCCAATGGGCTGTAGTTTTGAGTTGAGAGGCAAATGGCAATGGAACCAAAAAACATGGAATTGAGAGTGTGGGCCAATTCCGTATGCCACTCACCTGTGCCAACACAGCCTGCACAGTATTCTATGTATACTGTTTCCACTTGGTGTGGAATGTATTGCTGGCCATGCTTATCTTTTTAGCAGACAAATCTGATGATAACCTAATTGATAATGGACAGCTTACCTCACATAGCCATCGGTTGAATCTCTACTAAACAAGGAATCCAAACACTGATAATTAAATGTAAACATTATTTGCCATAGGGATATGGTTTTGCTCTGAAAACTAAGTTATGTTTACCATGATTCTCTGCTTGCATGTAGAGTGTTGCATTGTGGTAAAAAATATTCACTGTGGAATGCTTTAGTTAACAAAGATTGAGTTTAAGAGCTTCTTCCACCACAGCTGGGACCAGCTGAAGAAACTTCTCATACTCTAGTACTCTCTTAATTCTTTCCAGATGATGTAATCAATATTTTGCTAATTAAGATGAGAAAAAATTGATAATTTTAAAAGGCCTAAACACAAGTCTAGTGTTTGAAAAATATAAAAAATATAACTTTTGTTTTAGTCATTAATCATTAATTTGCTATTTGGTATTGGCCAATTAACTTATCCCTGTATCCTTATCATTATGGTGCTTTTCACATCATAGTGCTGGTTCTGCCAAAATTTCTTGCCTAATCCATGAAAAATATTAGACAAATATTAGACAAAGCTCCATGATTTTTACTGTCATTTTTTTCAGTTGATGTATGTAATTAGAGAAAATCAGAATTTGAAGGCAGCTTTCATTTTGATCAATGTGTTTCTGAGTAGATCAACACTAAGAGAAAAAACTGAGCAAACTAGGTGACTTAGCTTGCATAGCTATGTTAAATCCATACTAAATAAACTGGAGGCTTTAGGAACTGCTAGATGATTTTTAATATAGGTATATCCACTCTATCAGTTTTAAAAAAAATAAATTATATTCTCTTCAGAAATGTAATTTTTCCTTAATTAATTTCCCTTTTGCATTTCTCCTGTGGCATGTTGCAACTACTCTAGATTTATGTTAATATCTTGAAAATCATAGTAACCTTTGAAATATGAATGCTGTAATCTAAAAGGGATAAACTTAAAGAAGCAGTGCATTGGAATTGCTGGACAGATCAGTACGAAGCAGTAGGAGAGTTTTTCACAGTCATGGTATCAGAAAGACTGCGCTCTTCTATGGGATAGCAAATTAGGTCGGTAATAGAGGACTGAGAGAAGAGACATGTCCTGCTGAGACTGAAAGGGTAGATGCAGAGTAAATTAAGAGTTTGACTCTTTGGAAGTGAAATTAGTGGTTTTCAGTGTGTAGTTGGTCAAACATAAAGATAAAAATACTTGTTGTTTGGGTAACACAAATAGATACTAGCTATTAGTATCAATTCAGTGTTAATTTTCTCTTAAGGGAAAAGAAAAGCCATTCTAAATGTGTAGTCAGAATTTAGAGGCAATTATAGAATACCACTGGATTTTGTAAAATATAAATAAAAGGGAAAAGGATTTGCTGACTAGCCAGTAATAATGAGAGTTCTTGTCAGAAACTAAATTTAATCTGACGAATGAAAAACAAAGGCAAGCATGTAATGAAATATATTGAGAGAAATGTATGATTCATGACATATTTCTGGGATTACTTGAGTTTTATGTTAAATACTCAGACCAATTATTTATATTAGATAAGAAATAGCATCATGTCTGTCTTCATTCCAAACTATAATTAACTAACTTTAATTATTTGAACTCCATAATAACTTCATTAGAAATGCATCCATTTTATATTTCAGGAAAAGAGGTAAAGGGCATGACATTCTTGTCTAATAACAATAATTTCTGAAAAATTAGTCATAGCTTTATTTACTCAATGTCAAAGTTACTTATTTGTCCAACAATATTGATACTATTTAAAAAGTAGCCTTTGAAATATGTATATTGTGAATAAGCCCTCTCTGATTTTATGTTTTTCTATCTTCTCCCTTCTCTCCTCCATATCAAAAGTCTTCAGCAGCATAAAACCCCATATATATTATTTAATACAGGCCAAGTTAACATCAACATAAATAACAACAATACAGCAACAACCAATATTTATTGAATCTTTTACTAAGTTCCAGTCATAATATAAGTGCTTTAACAGAACACTTTTCTTCAATTCTTACAACAGTCCCATGAAGTGAGTTCTATTGAAAATGAGACTCAGAGAAGTAGAGTGAATTTTGAATTGAGCAAGGTCATACGGAGTCATACAGCTGTCAGTCTAAGCAAGCAGTCTGACTCTGGTATCACTCTCCATTTAAAATTAGAGTTGCTTTTTACTTTTCAGTTGCTACTTCTGCATCACAAATCATCCCTAAATGTAGTAGTTTAAAAGAACAATAACCATGTATTATCCTCCATGAATTTTGGAGTTACTGTTCTTAGTTACTTGGATCTTGTTTCATGTGGTGTAGTTGGGGTTGTAGTCATCTAGAAGATCAAATGGAATGGAATATCTAATATGGATCATTTACATGGCTGGTAGTTTGTGCTGGCTGATGGCTGGACTCTCATGGCTTCCCCACCTGTTTTGTAGTTCTTTCTGAATGGTGGCTGCCTGGGTTTCATATGCATGCTAAGCATATGAAAGCAAAAACTGAAAATCTCTCAAGACCCAGCTTTGTAAGTTATACAGTATTATTTCTTTGGATTTCTAGAGTTTGAAGAAAGTTATTTTGTTGTCCTCATTTCAATGAGATCCTGCTGAGATGTGCATAAGCATAACCTATGGAATGACCTCCCAACTCACTTTGAAATCTATTAGTCATAAAAACTCATTTGTATTTACCATTTCCCCCTTTTGGTCAAGGTCTTTTCCGGATGCATTGCTAGTTGGTGCTTGGTAATAATCACTTGGTACCAGGGAGGCTCATATCTGGGAGTCATGTCCTATGCTGGGGGTGGAGGGGAGGAGGTGTTGTGTTTATTTGCTGAGTTTGGCTTAGAGAGAAGCCACATTTGAGCAACAAAGAGGTTTTCAGGAGGTAACTCTTAGGCAGTGCATAACACTAGGTTAAGTTTCAATTTCATAAGAAAAGGTACATAAGTACAATCATTAATGTCAAGGGCATGTCAAAATGGTCTGTCTTCCTTCACTAGACATTACCCTTGCACTCAGGGGATGCTCGATGTCTTATTAGAGAATGTAGCAGAACTCCCCAGGATGGAAATTCAATATTCTTTCAGTTATTGTATGGATCTCCACCCACCAAGACAATGTCCCATGAACACTTGAACATATTCATGTGCCTTAGAGGCATGCCCCAAGTGAACTCCTTCTCGTGTCCCCACATCACTGACACCCCACACCAGTGATCATCCCCTGCCACTGCTGTGAATCTTATGTGATCCAAAACCTCTCAAAAAATGAGGCCAACAAAGTAACCAAATAAAATTAATAAGTAAGTGAAACAATAATTTAAAAAATAACCAATAAAATATAAAAACTAAAACAATTTCTGAAATCTATCAATAAATAAATGACTTTCTGCAATTTCCCTTTAAAATGCATTGATATGTGTAATAAAATTTAAATTTTTAAGGGCATGCAGCTTTTTAGGCATTCTGATCATTGAATTCATTATACACAAAAATCTCATTAGAGTTATCCAGTGCTTCTTTTGAACCCAGAAGTTTCAAATGGGACCTCATGATCAGGGTCTTTCGTGGACTTTTTGGCTGTGATGGTTATAGATTTGTTCTTAATCAGCTGCTTTCCCTAGGGGGTTTCTGGGTGGGGGTTCGTGGCTAAGTTCAGACTAGCAGCCTTCCCTGTTTCCTATACTAACTGCCTCAACTCTCTTGTCAGTGAGTTTATATCCTTAATCTTAAGGGAGAGCTGAAGGGCAAAGGTAATTCTTCTGTAGCAGCTTCCTGCTTGTTAGCGGCAGTAGTCCCTGCCTGACAGTCTTTGGCTATTCTGTTGAGGTTGAGGGAAAGTAGGTCCAGCACCATGGTTGGAACTGGATGAAAGGCCTCCCTATTTGTTCCCTGAAACTTAGCAGCTGAAGGTAGAAAGGCAATTAAGCAGGACAGCAAATAGCTGAGATCACTCCTTAATATGGCAAAGGGGGAGGAGGGAAGACCTTAAAAAGGCCTGCCAAAGGGCTCCCCACACACCTCACCCTGTAGCACAGCCTGCACCATTGTCTTGGGTGTGTGGTTTTTCTTTTTCTTGTTTCTTAATAAACTCTTTACTCCCTTGCCTAAAAAAAAGAAAAAAAAAAAAAAACCACCCAAAAACCTCATGAATGACATATTATTATACCCATTATAAAGATGAGGAAATTTATGTGTAGAAAGTTTGAATAAATTTTTTAATGTCATGTGCCTAGAAAGTGCAGGGTAAACATGATTCTAAAGTTTGGTGTCCAAGCTGGTGTTTTTGAACTATAATATTAAATATCTTATGAAAATGATTAATAGAGTTAACTGTGACATATTCTTTCTAAAGTACACACAATAGTAATTTGTTCATTCATATGCCTTCCATGTGTCAGGCACAATATAAGGCAATGAGAAATCAATAGTGAGCAAAATAGACATTGTTGTGACCATATGGAATTTTCAGGATAATGGAGTATAAAGCCACTAAACAAATATACTACTGTATAACCAGCATGTGTTTAGAGTGCCATGAGGAAAAAAACAGACTGCTTCCAGGTTAGATAACAGGAAACCAAGAAAGTCTTTCCTAGTGAAAATTCTTTAGTGCTACATCTGAGGAAGAATAATTAAAAAGATGAACAGCAGGCAGGGCTTGGGATAAGTTCTTGCCAGTAAGAAAAGCATATTAAAAGCCATGCTTGAGAGAGAACAATGCTCAAGTAATTTAATTAAAGATAATATATATGGATTTTAAAGGTTTAGGAGCGTGATATGTAAGATTAGATCAATAGGTAAGCAAAGGCAAGATTATTAGGTCATGATAAATAAGTTTGACCTAAGATCACTGTGAAGCCCTGGATGTGATTTGAGGAGGGAGTAAATAAGATTTGCATTTTAAAACTCCAGGTTGACTACATTGTGAAGAATTAAGGGGATAAAAGCAGATGGTCTATCTACTTGAATTGGAGGTACCTTTATATGTTCAAGTAGAGATATCACATGGTATGTTGAATGTATGGGACTAGAATTCAGAGGAGAGCTATAGGCTATGGAAATTACTTTGGGGTAATTTGTAGTAGAGAAATTGTAACTGAATTAATGAGTCTTAAAGATGACAAAACAACAAAAAAAAAGAATACATTTAAGTTATGGTAACACCAATATTTAATATCAGGTTACCTTAACCTGTTAAGCCAATATTGGAGAATGAGAGTGGCCCAAATGTTCAATGAAAACCTGATGAACATGTCAAATAAGAACGGAATGTTTCATGAAGAAAGGAAGTGGTGAGCCATGCAGAAAACTGTGATGACTAATGTAACACAGGTAAGGTATAAAGTACTTGGGATTGAATAAAATGGACACCATTGGTTACTTTAATGGGAATAATTTTGACATAAGTTTAGGGCCAAAGCCAGATTTGCATGGATTGAGGGTTGATCCCAAGGTGAGGAGATAAACATTAGAAAAAAGGAACAGCTTTTCAAGAATATAAGTATTATAGAGAGGATAAAAAATAATTTTATAGCTAAAAGAAGATGCCCAACGTGTTTTTCAAAGTTCTGTTGAAGTATAATTGATTCACAATAAGCTTCATATATTTGTAGTGTACTATTCGACATACATATTCACTTGTGAAATCATCACCACTTTGAATATAATGGCTGTAGCTGTTCAGCCTAAAAAATTTTTGGCTTCTTTCATTTAGCATTGTTATTTTGGGAGTTATGTTTTTGCATGTATCAACAGTTCATTCCACTTATTCCATTATATGGATATAACACAATTTATTTTTCCATTCACTTGTTAATACACATTTGAGCCTTTTCCAGTTTTTTGTTATACATATAGCTGATATTAATATCCATGCTGTATAGCCATATACTTTCATTCTCTTGAGAAACATCTAGGAATGTTATGGCTAGATCATATGGTAGATGTATGTTCAACTTCTTAAGGACCTAACAAACTGCCTAAGTGGTTGTACAGTTTAAATAGCCACCACCAGTGTATAAGAGTTCTAGTTGCTCCAAATCCTTGTCAACACTTGGAATGATCAGATTTTTTATTTTTAGCCTTTCTAATAGGTATGTAGTAGTATCTCATTGTAGCTTTAACTAAGTTTTCCTAATAATGATGAACATTTTTTCATGTGTTTTTTTTGATATCCACATGTCTTCTTTGGCAAAACAGCTATTCAGATATTTTGCCCACATTTTCTTCAATTGCTTAATTTATTATAGAATTCTAACAGTTCTTTATGTATTATGAATACAAGTTCTTAATTAGATACATAATTTACAAATATTTTCTCCAAGACTATAGTTTGTCTGTTCATTATATTAAGAATATTTTCTTGATTTGCAGAAGATTTTGTCTTGAGGAAGTCTAAATTAACATTTTCTTTCATTGATAATGCTTTTGATGTATTAGCAAAGAAATCTTTGCCTAACCCAGGTTCACAAATGTTTTCTGTATTGTTTTCTTATAGCTTTTATATTTAGTTATATGATCCATTTAAATTTGCATATGGTACTAGGTATAGGTTGCCACTGCTGCTGCTTCTGCTGCTGCTTTTCTTCTTCTTCTCCTTCTCCATTTCCATCTCTCTCTCAGTCTCCATTTTTTCTCCTTCTCTTCTTCTTCCTCCTTCTCCTCTTCCTCTCTCTTCTCATTCTCATTCTTTTCCTTCTTCTTCCAACATATGGGTGCCCAAAAGTTCCAGGAAAATGTCCTGAAAAGATTAACCTTCACCCTTTCTATTGACTTTGCTTCTTTGTCAAATATCAATTGACCATACACGACGGTCTAATTAGGGACTCTGTTCTGTTGCATTGATCTCTTTTTCTAACTATATGAGAGTATCATAGTGTTCTGATTATTGTACCTCTATTGAAATTTTGAAATCAGATAGTATAAGTCCTCCAACTTTGTACATTTTCATTTTTAAACAGTTTGGATAGTCTGTGTCTTTACCTTTCCATATACATTTTATATTCAGCTTGTCAATTTTTCTTCAAAAGAAAATGCATCCTCGAGTGTTGATTCAAACTGCATTGATTCTATAGATCAATTTGGTAAAAATTCACATCTTCACAATTATCGAATCACCTAACCCACAAACAGGTATATCTCCCCATTTATTGGCACACTTTTATTAGTTTCTTATTGCTGCTCTGACACATTGCCACAAGCATAATGTCTGCCTTAAAACAATGCCAATTTATTATCTTACAGTTCTAGAGGTCAGAAGTCTAAAATAGGTTTAACTGGATGTGGAAGTTTGGCATTGTTTATAAATTCCAAAAATAAATGTTGGATTGTGTTTGTAAACTGGTCTGTTGGAGGTTTCACTTTTACTTGATTAAATTATGATTGGGGCTTTGATTGGGCCACCTCAGTAGGCCATTGAGTCCTGGGGGTTGATGACTCAGAGAGAAAATGACAAGGCATAGGAGTTAGTTGGAATTTTGATGCTGGAGTTTTGAGCTGGAACCCTGGGGAAGTAAACACAAAGGAGAAGATCACAGAAGCAGATATGTGAGGAAACAGAGAAGGCTTGATTGGACACAGCAAAGGCCATGGCAAGAGAGATGAGCTGTTCGCCTGATAGTTTGCAACTGCAGAGACCAGAGCCCTGAGCAGCTGAGCCTGGAGAGAAATGAGCCCTGGGTGAGAGATGAGCCTTATGCCAGCCTACGGCTGATATTGGAAGAAGCTGGGACCACAGAGCCTTCAGAGGAAGAGGGAGGCTGAACCCTCACAGACATTGACCGCCATCTTGCATCAACACATGGCAACAGACTTTGGTGAGGGAAGTAACTTATGCTTTATGGCCTGGTAACTGTAATCTTCTACCCCAAATAAATACCCTTTATGAAAGTCAACAGATTTCTGGTATTTTACATCAGCACCCCTTTGGCTGACTAATACACTGGGCTAAAAAGTTTTGGCATAACTGTATTCTTTCTGGAGGCTCCAGTGAAGAATCTATTTCCTTGCCTTTTCCTGTTCCTAGCAGCTTTCTGCATTATTGGTTAATGGCCTGTTCCTCAACCTTCAAAACCAGCAGTTGAATCACTCTTATCTTCATTTCCATTATCACCTATTCTTTGACTCTGACTCTCTTGCTTTCCTCTTTTTCCCTCTAAGGACCTTTGTGATTATGTTGGGCCAACCTGGATAATCCAGTGCACTTTTTCCATTTTAAGTTCCTTTACCACATCAGCACAGTTCCTTTTGCCATTTAAGATAGCATATTTAGAGATTCTGGGGATTTGATTGTTGTATTAGTTTCCTAGATCTGCTGTAATAAATAACTACAAACTTGGTGTCTTACAACAACAGAAATTTATTCTCTCACAGTTCTGTAACCAGAAGTCTGAAATTAATCTTCCATACAATGTTGACTAGAATTGGTGAGAGTGGATATTCTTACCTTATTTATGGTCTTAGGGAGACAATATTCATATGTTCACCATTAAGTATGGTATTAGCTATAGCCTTTTCATAGGTACTTTCTATCAGGTTGATAAAGTTCCCTTTTATTCCTAGTTCCTGTGAGTTTTTGTTAAGAATAAACATTAGGTTTTGTCAAGTGCCTCTGCTATATCAATAGAAATGATCATATGTTTTCTTTCTCTTTTCCAGACTGTTAATATAGTGAATTACATTGATTAATTTTCAAATTTAAATTAACTTTGCATTCATGGGATAAACAAACACTTGTTGCTGAGGTATAATTTTATGTTGTGTTGGATTAGATTAGCTAAATTTTAAATCATATTCTACATCTATGTTCATCAAGGAATATTGGTCTATAAATTTATTTTTTTCCAATATCTTTGTCTTATTTTTTGAATCAGCATAAAGCTGACCATAGAATGACTTGAGACGTATTCTCTCCTCTTCTATTTTTGGGAAAAGTTTTTGTAGAATGCATATTATTTATTCCTTAAATTTCTGGTAGAATTCACAAGCAAAGCCAGCTGGGCTTCCAGTACCAATTTACTGCATTCCATAAATTTTGATACAGTGTATTTTATTTTCATTTAGTTCTAAACAGTTGTAATTTCCCTTTTGGTTTCCTCTTAAGAAGTATATTAGCTAATTTCTAAATATTTGAAGAATTACAGTGATTTTAATGTTACTGATTTTTTATTTAATTACATTGTTGACAGAGGACAAGCATTGTATGTTTTAAATATTTTTAAATTTATTGAAACTGTATTTATGATCCAGAATATGATGTTCTATCTTGGTAAGTGTTCTGCATGAACATGTATATTCTGCTATTTATGAGTGACTTCCTCCCTCTATATCTTTGTGCTATTGTTATCCTGCAAAATATTTCTATGTATTTTATGAACACCATAATGCATTGTTATTGCTTTTGCTTTAAAAGGTCAGATATATATTTAAGAAAAGTTAGAAGAAATTATTATATATTTATTCATGTGCTTTTATCATTTCGGGTGCTTTTAGATACTTTGTGAAGATATAGATTTCCATTTCATTATATTTTTCTTCTACATGAAGTCTTTCCTTCCACATTGTTGTTGAAGAAGTCTGCTAGTGATAAATTCTTTCAGCTTTTGTATATCTGAAAGGTCTTTATTTCACTGAAATATTAAAAAAAAATTTTTTAAGTATATCACTCATACCTAAACATACATAAACAATAAGTGTATAGTAATAGTTGTGAACTTACAAAATAAACATACATAACATCATACAAGGCTCTCATACCTCACCCTACCACAAATACCTTGCATTGTTGTGAAACATTTTTAACTAATGATGAAAGAGCATCCTCAAAATATTAATACTAACCAAAGTATTTTCCCCCAACCCACCCTATTATTATTATTATATCATTTTATATGAACATACGTAAACAATAAGTGTATAGTAAAAGTTTTGAACTTGCAAAGCAAACATGCATAACATCATATGGGAGTCCCATACATCAACCCACCACCAACACCTTGCATTGTTGTGAGACATTTGTTACAAGTTATGAAAGAATATTGTCAAAATCTTACTACTAATTATCGTCCTTATCTTATATTTGGTGTATTTTTCCCCCCAACCCACCCTATTATTATTATTTAAATATATTTTTATCACAGAAGATATAAACTTACAAAACAATCATGCACATATGCAGAATTCCCAAACAATACCCCACTATCAATATAACACTCCATGGTGGAATATTTATTACAGATTATGAGATAATATCATCAGATTATTACCAAGTTCATAGCGTACATTTGGCACACATTTTCCATACTCCCTCATTATCAACACAGTACATCTTTGGCATAGATGTATGAATATTACATTATTACTCTTAACCACAGTCTGTATGTCACTCCAGTTGTATTTTTCCCATGCTTCTCCACATTTCCACCACCCTGCAATACTGATGTACATTTGCTATAGCTCACAAACGACACTCTTGTATCTGTGCCATCAACCACAATTCTCATCCACTTCTGGGTTTACGGTGCTATTTAGTTCCTAGATTATTCTCCACCTTTCTGTCATTTGGCATTTACATCCCTAGACTACCGTTTTCAGTCAAATTCCCATTTATAAACCAGCTATTACTCCCTATAATATGTTACCATCAACTCTGTACATTTCCACACTTTTACAGTAAAGCCAATTAAAACTTCTACATACATTAAACATAAGTAGTCCATCTCAGTCCTCCTATTATCTCCTTTAAGAATCCACCGCCTACCACCAGGTCTTGAAGATATTTTCCTACATTTTCTTCTAGAAGCTTTATGGTTCTTGCTTTTATATTTAGGTTTTTGATCCATTTTGAGTTAATTTTTGTGTAAGGTGTGAGATAGGGGTCCTCTTTCCTTCTTTTGGCTATGGATATCCAGTTCTCTCAGCACCATTTATTGAATGGACTGTTCTGCCCAACTGGGTGTGTTTGACAGGCTACTCATAAATCACTTAATCATAGATGTGAGAGTCTGTTTCTGAACCATCAATTCAATTCCATTGGTCTATGTGTCTGTCTTAATGCCAGTACCATGCTGTTTTTACCACTGTAGCTAGATAAAATGATTTAAAGTCTAGAAATGAGAGTCCTCCAACCTCACTTTTCCTTTTTAAGATGTTTCTGGCTATTCAGGACCACTTACCTTCTAAATAAGTTTGATAATTGTCTTTTCCATTTATTTGAAAAGTGCTGGTGGAATTTTTATTGGGATTGCAATGAATCTGTATAACAATTTGAGTAGAATTGACATCTTAATAATATTTAGTCTTCCAATCAGTGAGCATGGAATGTTCTCCCAATTATTTAGGTCTTTTTTTATTTCTTTTAACAATGAGTTGTAGTTTTCTAAATAGAAATGCTTTAGATCATTGGTTAAGGTTATTCCTGAATATTTGGGTTTTATCTGTCATATTTTATTTTCACCACTCTTTTGACACTTTTATTGATATAATCTTCATTTCCAAACCTTCTTCCAAGCCTCTCTGTCCTATCTTTTCTTTTCAGGCTGTAGCAAAACCTTTAGTATTTCCTGCAAAGAAGGTTTCTTGGTTACAAACTCTCTCAGTTTCATTTTATCTGTGAATATTCTAAACTGGCCTTCATTTTTGAAATACAGTCTTGCCTGATATAAGATTCTTTGCTGGAAGTTTTTCTCTTGCAATATCTTAAATATATCATAACACTGTCTTCTTGTCTCCATGGTTTCTGATGAGAAATCGGCACTTAATCTTACTGGGTATCTCTTATATTTTATGCATTGCTTTTCTCTTGCTGCTCTTAAAATTCTCTCTTTGTCTTTGGCATTTGCTATTCTGATTAGTATGTATCTTGAAATTGGTCTATGTCCTTCAACAGATAGGGACATTTTCTACCATTATGTCTTCAAATATTCCTTCTGCCTTTTTTCCCTTCTGTTCTCCTTCAGTACACCAATGACACATATGTTTGCACATTTCTTGCTGTTGTTTAGTTCCCTGAGACCTTGATCAATTTTTTCCATTCTCTTCTTCTATACTTTTGCATGTTCACTTTCAGAGGCCATTTCTTCAAACACACCAATCCTTCATTCTGCCTCTTCAAATCTGCTTTACATGATTCTAGTGAATTTTTAAATTTCATTTACTGTCCCTTTCATTCCCATAAGATCTTCTATTATTCTATGTATGAGTTCAAATTCTTCTTTGTGCTCATCCAATATCTTCTTAATATCCTTAATTTCTTTAGCCATCTCATGGAATTTATTAAGGAGATTTGTTTGAACATCTATGATTAATTGTCTCTAATCCTTTATGTCATCTGGAGGATTATCTTGTTCTTTTAACTGGGCCATATCTTCCTGTTTCTTGGTGTGGAATGTAATTTTTGGTTGGTGTCTTTGCATCTGGCTTACTAGAGTATTTATTCTGGGTGCAGTTTCTCTCTTTAATTTAGGGCTTTCTTGCCATTTCTCCCTTGCTGGTTGTGTAGTAGGAGCCAAGGATGTAGTTGATGCTGTAAGCTGTGGAGGCTCAAGCTGCCCTCATTGCCCAAGGGCCAATGAAGATTCTCCCAACTTTTTCCTTTGCCAGGGATAGGGACAGAACCACAGCTATGTGGAATAATCCAAGTTGTGCAGGCCTAGACTGTAGATGCCCAGAGAGACTGATGAAATTTCACACCCCTTTTTCCCTTGCCTGGGATGGGAATGGATCTGCAGGTGTAGGCCAGAACCTATGCTATATAGGTCCAAAGTGACCACATTTTCCCCAGTAGACTTTTGACTCTTCAGTCTGTGCCAGCCAAATGTACCTGCAGTTACATGGAGAGACTGGTGCAGGTCTTGCCAGCTTCCTCCCTGCTAGGGCTGCAGGCTGACCCGGGTAAAAGAAACCGGTTTCTAAGATCATTGTGATTTTCAGTCAGCCCAGCTTCCCCTCATGCTGAGGGCAGGGTCAAAATGGCAGCTATCGGCCTATCCGACGTGTACAGGTTCAAACTTTAACTGTTCTTAGGGTTATACTTTAGCCAGCAGAATTTACTAATCAGTAGCTGAAATCTGTGGCCAACCGTCTCTTCCTCCCCGTTTTTGGAAACTGGAGCTTCCAATTCCAGCCACAGAATAACTCCTGAGGTGGCTTGTTCTGCCAAAGTAGGATGATCACCGGTCTCTGCAGTGTGGCCTCTATTTTCCCGGAGAGGCAGGCACAAGTCCCCCCAGCTTCCTCCCTGCCAGAGGAGGGGCTAGGGCTTATGCGAGAGCTGCAATCTTACCTAGATGGGAAGAAGCCGGTCCCTACCAGCACTGTGATTTTCTGTCTGCCTCACTTTCCCTTATGCCAGGGGTAGAGTTAAAATGGCAGCTACCAGCCTCTTTCTTACTTGGACAGATTCAAACTTTAGCTGTTCTTATGATTATACTTTAGCCAGGAGAATTTACTAAGCAGTAGCAGAAGTTGGTGTCCAACAGTTGCTTCCTCCTTCGTTTTGGGAAGTGGAACTTCCAATTCCAGTTGCAGAATAGTTTCAGAGGTGGCTTGTGCCACCAGTGGAGGATGGGCACTGGCCTCCGGGGCATGGAGTGCTCTACTTACGAATCTTGTCTGCAGATAGGCAGTCTCCTCCTTCCGTTCTTTCAAGGATGTTGCAGGATGCTCTTCTGGTCTCTTGGAGCCCCCAAGCAGATGCTTTAGATAGCTCTGGGTGATTACTAATTGCCCTGTAGGAGGAGCTGACTCTAGGAGCTCCTTATTCTGTGGCCATCTTGCTAGTTACCCCGTAACTTTTAAAGGGTAATTTGGTTGGGATATATTTTCTAGTTTATAGTTTTTATCCTTATAACCGTAATTTAAACGTGTATTTTCTTTTTTAAAATTTATTTTTTTTATCTTTTTAATTAATTATATTTTTATTTTTAAAGAAGCTCTAGATTACAAAAATGTTACATAAAAAATATAGGGGATTCCCATAAGCCCCAGTCCCTCCTCCTCTCACACTTTCCCACCTTAACAACATCCTTCATTAGTGTGGTGCATTTGTTACAATTGATCAACATATATTGAAAAATTGCTACTAACTGTGGACTGTAGTTTACAATATAGTTTACACTCTATCCTGCACAATTTTGTAGGTTAAGACAAAATATATAATGGCCTTTATCCATCATTGCAATGTCATGCAGGACAACACCAATGTACCTTAAAATCCCCATATTACACCTATTCTTCCTTGTCCCTCCCCTCGGAACCTTTGGTGGCCACCATCTATGTACCAATGATAAAAGTTCTTTCATTGGTAGAATAATAATAAATCTATTTTAGTCCATTGTTAGTTCCCCAATTTTAAGGATTTTGGGATGGAGTTGCCCACTCTGCTTCTAATTGAGAGGGGGCTTAGATTCCATGGGGCAGATGGATGAAACTATTTTGCTTGCAGTTGCAGACACTCTCTGTTCCTTGGGATGGGTGTTGTACATCATCATGAATCTTATTCTTCAAAATTTGAAACTTAGTGGTTAACATAGGTTCTGAGGGGTGGTTGAAGGAAGAATAGAATAGATGGAACATAGGGCATAATTAGGGCATTAGAATTGTTCTGCAAGATCTTGCAATAATGGATACAGGCCATTTTAAATTTCATCAAAACCTATAAAAGGGTACGGTCCAAAATGTAAACCATAATGTAAATCATTGATCATGGTTAGTAGCAATGCTTCAATATTTGTACATCAGTTGTAACAAATGTGCCATCCATGTGTAGAATGTTATTAATAGTAGAGAAGGGAAAGGCGGAGGGCGTTGGGTATATGGGAATACTCTATATTCTCTACGTGGCTTTTGTGTAACCGAAAGCTTCTTTGAAGATAAAATGAAAAAAATAAGACACTGGGGAAATAATGTGGAAAAAACTGTTACTGACTTACAAGACAACAGATCTTACAATGATTAAAGACACATCTAAAATTTGTTTCTATTACATCAAAATTATTTAAAATTTTGTATTTTATTTGTTATTTTAAAAACTATTATTATTTCATTTTCTTATTAATTTTATTTGGTTATTTTGTTGGCTTCATTTTTGGAGAGTTTTTGGATCACAGAAGGGATACATCTGTGGCAGGGAAGGATCACTGTGGGGGTTGTCAGTTAAGGGCGTATGCATGGGGAGGGGTTCACCTGGACATGCTTCTAAGGCATATGAATATGTTCAAGTGTTTATGGGACATTGTCTTGGTGGGTGGAGAGCCACACAATAATGGAAAGAATAACGAATTCTCGTACTGGGGAGTTCTGCTACATTCTCTAATAGGACAACAAGAATCTCTCAAGTTCAAGGCAAGGGCAGTGCCTAGTGAAGGAAGACAGACCATTACTCAAGGGCTTTGATATTGATGATTGTATTTATGAAACTTTTCTTGTGAAATTGAAACTTAGCCTAGTATTATACATTGCCTAAGAATTACCTCCTGAAAGCCTCCTTGTTGTTCACATGTGGACTTTCTCTAAGCCAAATTCAGCATATAAAAGCACTACCTTCCCCCCAGCATGGGACATGACTCTGGAGAATGAGTCTCCTTGGCACTGAGGGATTACTCCCAATCGCTAACTAGCAATGCATCTGGAAAAAGTCCTTGACCAAAAGGGAGAAATGGTAAATACAAATGAGTTTTTTTAGTTAAGAATTTTCAAAGTAAGTTGGGCGGTCAATCCAGAGGTTATGCTTATGCAAGTCTTAGCAGGAGCTTGTTGACTGCCACAGTAATCAGTATGGGCTCCTGAGGGCTCTAGGGACATCCAGACACAATAAGTGGGGCAGACAGATCAGGAATTTGGCATCTTGTCAGGGGGCCTAACTTTGGAATTTATGCTCCCCAGTGTAAACATATACTTTCACTGGGGGTCTTATGAATTGCATTATTTTTCTAGTGAGATATTTGCTGACATTCACATCTTTATATTTCTGTGTACAATGTTTCTTTTTTTTATAATATTCTAATTATCATTGACCATAAACAATTGATATTCATGAGCTTTGATATATTTTTCTGCAAGTTTATTGTACTTGAAGTTTATTGAGCTTCTTGAATCTATGTCTTCAAGTCCATTAATCTTTCCTTCTGTAGTGTATCAATCTGTTGTAGGTTTGATATAGTATATATTTTTATCACAGACATTATATTTTAATATCTAAATTTTTAAATTGAGTATATCTTTCATATCTCTACTTAATAAGCTTAATATTTCATCTACTTTTTTGAGCATATGGAAAAGTTATATGTTTTAACATTTTATCTACTAATCCTACTGTGTGTCATTTCTGCATTCATTGCTATTATTGATTGATATTTCATATTTACCTGTTTCTTTTGATGTCTGGTAATTTTTGATTAGATACAAAATATTGTAAATTTCACCTTTTTGGGTACTGTATACTTTTGAATACTCTCCTGTTTTATTCTTTGATGCAGTTTAAATTACTTGAAAACATTTTAATCTTATTTCATCTTGTTTTTGAGCTTTGTTAGGTGTAAACAAAATGGCCTTTAGTGTAGGGTTAATGCCCCACTCCCCAATAAAATAATAGCTTTTGAGTACTCTGCCAGAAATCCTGTGAATTACAAGATTTTCCACTCTGCTTGGAGAGAAAATGAATATGCTTGGCCTGTGTAAGCTCTCAGAATTGTTTTCTCTGTTCCTTTTGGAAAGTTCTTGCACCAGCCTCAGGTAACTCCCTCAGGCATTTGCTGAATACTACCCAGCTGAAGGAGGATCCTCTACAGATTTCCAGGCTCTCTTTCTGTGCCTCTCTCTCTCTCATACTCTGTCCTGAAAACTGTAGATACTGTTACTCTGTAGGTTCCTAGTTTTATCTCCCTCCTGTTACTCCATATTAGATGGTGCTAGATTATTTTTGTTTGCTTATTTGTATAGAAAACATTTAATTTTTAATATATGATGTTAAGTAGCTGGTCAAAGTATGTTATTACTGTACAGAAAAAAGAAAGAATATTTCATGGTTTTCCCATGTCTTGTCTTATGAGTTGTAGAAACCACTGAACTTTGTTAATTAGATGTTAAAAATGATTTTGATTAAGAATATAACGTTACATTTAGTTTTCCATGCAACTAAAGACAAAATTAGAACTGATAGAATAGATTCTTTAAAAAATAACTGGTCCTTTTCAGTACGGGTTAATGATTTGATGCCTCTCTCCCTGGAGAGCCAAATAGAGTAAAATATAAATTAAAATTGGAATGGAATTTTCTTCTTTATCCAACCTTGTGATGGAGGAACAGTTACTTTGGCTTATTAAGAGCTTATATTACCTGTTTCAAATGAGTATTTTGGCTTACTTAATGTGACTTCTTTTTTTCATACTGCAAAACATCTACTACCAATACAAATGATGTAAAGGTATTTGAAAATCCTTGAAGCTTAATGACATAATCCCAACTTTTTATTTTCTTCGATCTAATTTAGTGCTATTTTTTTGTATGGACTTTCTCAATTTTCATTGAAAAATTTTTAACATCATTTCTTTAAATATTTTGCCATGAATTTCTTTCTTACTCAAAGTAATCATCTCAAAACATATTCATATTTTCATTCCTTAGAAGGGAATATTTGCATACTTTTATACCATACTAAGATGTCACAATCATGTCTCTTAACTACTGCATTCTGAGATACTTAATGTTTCTCTATCAAAAATATATTTCATTCTTACCCCAGAATTAATCAGCCACACCAATTCTAATTTTCATTCTTCTAAAGGAAAAATAATAAGCATTCTTACATGATTGGAAAGTACATGCACTTTTGGATAAAACTTTGTTACTTAAAAATGAATGGATTGCATAATAAGCCAAATATAATCCATTAATCAGATAGAGAGTATATTTACTTAAATTGGGTGTCATAATGAGTGAACTGCATATTGAGGCAAATATAAACAATTTGGCTATATAGAACATGTGGAAGACCAGATAGTTTAACCAATTATACCATATTAAAAGTATTTAGGGAGGATGGCATAAACTAACAAAAAAAAATAAACATGGAAGTAAACAACAAAAAAGCAAAATCTTCTAATCCTTTCATTAAAGGCATTGTGATGCCTTTAATGGTTGAAGACAATTTACTCTTTGTTATGTCACAATACATTATCTCTGTGGCTTTGAGCATTACCCTAATGAGAATACACTCTCATTTCCATTATTGAGGTCATTGACAAAACTACATCCTGTATACTGCTGTCAGATTAATCTTCCAAAAATTCTCCATTTATTATACAGCCTGAAAACTAGTAATGGTTCCTTACTGTCTATAGGATGAAATTCAAATACTTTAGTCTAGTATTCAAGGCCATTTGTACATTGTTCCTAACCTAGCTTTCCAATTCTATAAACTTTCCTTTATCCACTGCAATCAATTTCTTAAATTCACTCTTACCGAATCAATTTTATATGCATTTCAGACTTCATACTTTCGCTGAAGGATTTCAGTTAACTTACAATTGACTTGAAAAATGTATTAGTTGTATGATCTTGTTCAAGTCAAGTAGCTTGTTTTAAACTCCAGGTTCCTCTTCTTTGAATACTACATTATAAGACAAGCATTTTAGGCTTCTTTGGGGCTTAAATGAAATAAATATATAAGACACCCAGCAAAGTGTGTTCAGTGTAGTTGTTCTTACAATATTAATTTCACTTTGCTCCATCTATGCTCAAAGGAAAATATGGATAAATTGTTTTAATATAATTCATATGCAATATAATATGGAATCACCTGGAAATAGTTGCCATGTAGTCATTGGGTCTTTCACATTCTTGTTCTACATTCATATTGTTGTATAATTATATACATATATATAAAGTTATGGAGGAAATATGGGTAGTTAGTAATGAAAGATTAGCATATACAGTGATATTATGTTTTTGTTCTTATTAGTTGTATGTTTTTCTTTGGAAATCCCTCCATTAAATTACATCTATACATGCAATAATCTTTGAAAAATAGCTCATTGAAATTAGACAAAACAAGCTGAGGGTATAATACTTTTTCATTGTGCATATGGACACTTGTAGAGTCTCAATGCTTGCTTCTCCTGTTGTATATGTAAAATAAAGAATATCTGAACTTGTGTTCATGATTCATTAACTGATTCTGAACATATGTATTGAGTGCCAATAATTTGTGATTCATTTTTTTATAAAAGTACATTTTTAGAATTATACTATTACTATAGTCCATGGTTTAACTTAGGGTTCACTGTGTTTTGTAGTCCCATGGAGTTTTTAAAAAAAATTTTATTCTTGTAACCTATATTCAATCTAAAATTTCCCCATTTAACCACATTCAAATATATAATTCAGTGCTGTTAGTTACATTCACAATGTTGTGTTACCATTACCACTATCCATTACCAAAACTTTTCCATTACCCCAAATGGAAAAACTGGTACATTTTAAGCCACAATTCCCTTTTCTCTACCCTCACCCCGTCCCCTGGTAACTTGCATTATAGATTCTGACTCTATGAGTTTGCTAATTCTAATTTTTCATATCAGTGAGATCATACGATATTTGTCTTTTTTTGTCTGGTTTATTTCACTCAACATAATGTCTCCAAGGTTCATCCTTGTTGTCTCGTGTATCAGAATTTCATTCCTTTTATTATTCTTTCTTGATTTGGTTTATGAATTGAATAAAGGCTCTATCCTCATGGAACTTGGCTCCTCTGGGGAGAACAAAACATAATTAAATGCTACAAAGTAAAATCTAATATGTACAAAGAGAAAAAAGATAGCCATGAAGAAAGACAATTAAATACATTATTCTTTAGTGAGTTTGGGGCTGGGGGCGGGGTTCCTGGGAGAGTGTGGCAGTGGAAGTAAAACAGTATCATGAAGCAAAAGTTACACAAAGAGATGTTGAAAGTGGTGGTAAAGGAGAGAATGGTCATATTCAGGAAGAAAACAATGTGCAATATTTTGCTTTATTTTGTTTTTATGGTGCAGATAATAAGGATTATGATGGAAGAATTTATTTAACGAGGAAACCTATATCTGTCAATTATAAAATGATTAGTAGTCAGTTTTCTAGTTTGTGTGTCAATTGAAAATTAAATGCACTAAAAAGTATGTTTCATACACATTTTTAAAAGTTATGAATCACTGGAGAAAAGTGAATTATGAACAATTTCATAATTGTTTAAATTTTTAAAATTTTACTCATTTGTTAAATCACTTTGCCATTTTCCAGCCTATAGTAATTTTAGGATATTAGTATCAAAATAATCTTTTTTTTACCTGTGTCCATTTCTTCACATTTTACAAAAGACTATAGTGTTCCATTACCATCTAAATAAATTATTCTTCTCACATTGATTTCCCAGTGGCAATGCACTCAAAGAAACCTACACATTTAGGGATAATTTTAAAATATCATTGACTATACCTAAAAGTCAACTAATTTGCAATTACCAAAAATAAATGTGACCTTCTGATACTGTTATTGAAGTACTTACAATATTACTTACAGTAGAAGTACATTTCTACTTACAGTAGAACTTCAGTTATGTCTTATTCCTTCCTGTTTTCCCATTTGATCACTTATCTATAGCTTTAAAAAAAATCACCGATTTCTTTGGATTCTCTGCTTTTAAGTAAAAAATTGTCACCTCATTCTCTGTAATCTAAAATAACATTACTTCCACCTTTTAGAGTCTCTTTTACTTCAAACCTTTTCTAATCCTAGCCTCACATTTTTCTTTGATTAATATAAATTAAAAGCAACATTTTAATTATTGGAATTTATATAGAAAGGCCCAAGCATCTATCACATGATACTGATATTTTCAGAATAAAGCATAAAGCATAAAACAATGAAATTTAGCTGAAATGAGGATATTTTGGAGTTTAAACAATTATTTCAGCAATGAAAAGTAAAGGCTTGATATCATAATCCATATCTTTTCCTTTCTCTAGTGGACATAAAAGTTAAAATATGAAAAATTCATATAGTATAAACAAAACAAGATTATTAGATACAATATTCAACCTCCCACCTTCACTATTTAACATAGCTAATTGAGGACATTTTGCTCACTCAATATGCTTATCTCTCTGTGTATGTCAAAATACTTTGTTTCAAAGAATTGAAACAAATTTTTCTGAATTGAAATTCAGAAGAATCTGCCATAGCGGTTTCCTTTCCATTAAGTAGAAAATAATTTTACTACTGCTTTTTAATGGCCATGTAAGCTATTAATTACATGCATAATATTTACATCATTCTACCAATGCTATCATTTCTAAGATGGCAAAGTAATTTTAAGATATGTTTTTTACTATTTTCAAAATATTTGACCTACTTTCACAAACTCTACTATACAAAAGTGGCTCTTCACTGACCCAAGGATTTTAGGATATGGTGTGACTTTCTGGAACTTCTGAAACTTTTTAAAGCTATGTGATTAGAATTATGTTTTATAAGACTGTTAAGTTAAAATTTGCTTTTTAAAGTTTATATTTTTAATACCTAAATTTATAAATCAAACAATAATAATGCTATATTTTATTTAAGAGAGTTTGACTAATATGGCAAAAACCCTAAAATATCTTGAGAGCTATTATTTATTAACATTTTAGAAACAATTAAATGATTGATATTTTTATCTAAATATAAAACAAGCACAATTTATAAGAAAAAAACCTTCCTTCTCTTCCTTCTCTTCTGTCTTTTCTCTAAAAGAGCATTGTTGTTAATCTAATTGATGAGTTTTTTTTTCAGTTTTTACTTTTTCTCAGGACTAAATATGTTCAAAATACCTCTCAATTATAATAAAATATTAAGAAGAAAAATACACTCATTAGGGTTATTCAGGTAAATTATATTCAGATCATTTTAAAGATATTATTTGAAAGCAATAATGTGTAAAATTGAAAATTACTATGCATGTATAGAAGAATTGATGACCACTTTCCTTGTTCTTTTTACAGCATTTCTGTATTATTTAAGCTTCACTAATTGTTTCATTGCTAATTTATCTCCTTTTTTTTTTTTAACCAAAGGAGCCTTAAAATATTTTGAACATTTTGATAATTTAGTTCAAATGTAGTGCACCTGTAGAGAAATGAAACAAACAACATGAGCTTCTAATAAGACTTATATTTATATTATTCCAGACTACGCTCTGCCATAATTGAATTTAAAATGAAGTTGTTCCATGGGTAAAGGACTACATGATTTTTCAAATGTGAACTTTGTTTTGTAGAGCAGTTTTAGATTTACAGAAAAATTGTGATGTTAGGACAGATTTCCCATATACCCCACACTCAGTTTCTCCAGTTAACATCTTAAGCTAGTATTGCATATTTACCACAAGTAATGAACTACTATTGACAAATTGTTAACTAAATTCCTTACTTTATTCATATATTCTTAGTTTTAATCTAGGTCATTTTTTATTTTCCAGGATTCTATCTAGGATACCACATTATAATTAGTTCTTATGTAACCTTGGACTATTCTTAGCTATAACATTTTCTCAGGTATTCCTTTTTTTTGATGACCTTGGCAGTTTTGAGGGCACTGGTCAGGTATTTTGTAGATTGTCTTTCTGTTGGGATTTGTCTGATGTTTTTCTCTTGATTAAACTGGGCTTGCGGGGTTTTGTGAGGAAGACTACAGAAGTAAAGTGCCATTTGTATCACATCATATCAAAGGTACATATTATCAACATGACTTGTTTCTGTTGTTTACCTTGATCATCTGACTGAGATAGTGTTTGTCAGGTTTCCCCACTTTAAATTTATTAGTATTTCCCCCTGTCTAAACTGTACCTTTGGAAGTAAGTTACTATGTGCAGTTTATACTTGAAGAGTATGGTGTATGCAGTGCTGCCATCCCACCCCTGAAAATGGAGTATCTACATATATTATTTGGAATTCTCCTCCACAGGAGATTTGTCTATCATTCTCCATTGATTTATAGCCCAAGTTCGGAAGACATGACATATTAACATAATTGAGTGTTCCAGTACCAAATTACTCTACTCATTTAAGTATTTGATTTTTTTTTATCAGTTTTATAGTTTTCAACATACAAATCCTGTATATAACCTGTTAAATTTATACCTAAATATTCCATTTTTTAGGTGTTATTGTAAATGGTTTGTTCTGTTTCTCCATGTCCCAATTCTTCCTTGCTAGTTTTTGGGAAAGCAATTGACTTTTACATATTAACCTTTAGTTCTATGACCTTATTGTATTTGTTTATTAATTCCAGGAGTTGTTATTGTTGTTTGTTGTTGATTTTGTGGAATTTTCTACATAGACGAGTCATTTGTGAACAAAGTTTTATTTCTCCCTTTCTAATCTGTTTGTCTCACCTTTTATATTGTTTTTGTTGTCTATTACACTAGTTAGGTGTTCCAGTATGATGTTGAATAGAAGTGGTGAAAGAATATGTTTCTTAGCATTGCAAATGATGTTAGCTGTAGGTTTTTTGTTAACTGTAAGTTTTTGTGTGGTTTTTCTTTTTCAAGTTTTACAAGATACTAATTTTCTGAGAGTTTTTATCATGACTGTTGGATTTCGTCAAATGCTTTTTCTGTGTCAATTGATATATTCATATGATTTATCTTGGTTAACCTGTTGATGTGGTAAATTGTATTGAATAGTTTTTGATGTTGAACCAGTCTTTCATATCTGAAATAATTTCCACTTTGTTGTGGCATATAATTCTTTTTGCACATTGTTGTATTTGGTTTCCTAATAATTTGTTGAGGACTTTTATATCTATGTTCATGAGAAATATTGGTCTGTAGATTTTCTTATCTTGTAATGTTTTTATCTGGTTTTGGTAGTAGGTAATGCTGACCTCATAGAATAAGAATCATTCCTTCTCTTTTCTGGAAGAGATTGTGTAGGATAAGCCATAATTCTTTAAATATTTGGCAGTGTTCACTGATTAAAACATCTGGGCCTTGTGCTTTCTTTATAGAAGGACATTAAATATTGATTCAATATCTTTGATATAGAACTATTTTGATTTTCTATAATTTTTTCTGTGAGCTTTCATAGTGTTCTTCAAGGAATTGATCCATTTCATCTAAGTATTCAAATTTCAGGACATAGAGTTGTTTGTGGTAGTCTTTATTTTCCTTTTAGTATCCATGAGATCATTAGTGATGACCTGTCTTTCATTTTTGATATTGGAAATTATATCTTCTCCCTTTTTCTCTTGGTCAGCCTGGTAGAGGTTTGTTAATTTTACTGAGCTTTTCTAAGATATACCATTTTATTTCAATGATAATCTCCATTGTTTTCCTATTTTTAACTTCATTGATTTCTGCTGTAAATTTAATTCTTTTTTTTTTTCTTCTTCTTGCTTTAGGCTGATTTCCTATGGTGGAAATTTACATTGTTGACTTTAGGTAGTTCTTTTTGTCTAATATATGCATTTAATTTCCCTCTTAACACTGCATCTGTTGTATCTCACAATTTTTATGTGTTAGTTCTATTATCTTTAAGTTCAAAATATTTTTTAATTTCTCTTGAAACTTCTTTGACCTTGCTTTATTTGGAAGTGTGTTTTATCCAAATATTTTGAGATTTTTCCAGTTCTTTTTTTTTGTTGTTGTTGTTATTTATTTCTATGTCAATTTCTTTGTGATCTCAAAACATATTTGTATGGTTTCTATTCTTTTAAATGGGTTAAGGTGTGTCTTAAGCCCCGAATACGGCTCTCTTGGTGACAATTTCAAGTGAGCTTGAAAATCATGTGTATTCTGATGCGGTTGGATAGATTAATTTTAAAATGTTTATTATAGTAAGTTCATTAATAGTGCTATTCTGTTCAACTATATCTGTACCCTTTTTGTGCCTGATGAGTCTATCAACTAAAGAATGTTGTTGAATTGTCCATATAATAGTAAATTTATCTATATCTCTTTTACAATGGAGTTTATTAGGTTGTAAGCTTACAGTTTTGATGCTAAGAAAAATGTCCAAGTCAAGGCATCATTAGACAATGCTTTATCCCCAAAGACCAGCTGCCAGCGATCCTAGACTTCTCTCTCTCTGGGCAAGGCACAGTGTTGCATCTGCTGGTCTCTCCCTTCTCTTCTGTGTTTCATTGCCTTCAGCTTCTTGAGTCCTCCGGCTTTCTTTCTCTCCTGTGGCTTTTACTTCTCTCCACAGTCATCCAAATTATAAAGTACTTCAGTAAGAGAATTAAGACCCACCCTGGGCCATGCTTTAACTGAAGTAACCTATTCGAAAGTTCCCACCTACAATATGTTCTCATCCACAAGACAGAAACGATTAGCTCTAAGTACATGATTTTTGGGGGTCCATAAAAGCCTCAAACAACCAAAGAGAATAAGTATTGTATAGTCCTACGATTTATCTCAGTTCTTTAGAGGTTTTCTTCCCCCTTGAGTGAGATAGGAAGCCTAAAGTGTGCTGGAGGTAGGGAAATACCTTCCCCTGCAATTGGGATAAGCCTTTGGTAAAGTCCTTTCCCTGGAGTACAATAGGCCGTTGTTATTGAAAACGCTCTGGGATTATTTCAAAATGGCTACTTTCCCCCTCTCATTGCCAGAACTATAAGGAAGTCTTTCGTGGCTGCTCTCTGTGAGAACCTGAGGAGTGGGTAGTTCCTGAAGGTAAAATCCACAAAAATATATTAGACTCCCTAACACTTCATCCCCCAGAAATTTCTCACACTTGTGCCGGTTCACACTCATCCTCCAGCAGTTCATTAAAACTAAGTTTTCCGGAAACGGAAGAGAGCAGAAAGACGGGGTTGGGGCTTGGGTTAAACTCTGCGCGCTGTCGGGTGGCAGCGAGCGAGAAAATCCTGGGGTCCTCAGGTTTCAGCCCTCACTTCTCTTCAGTCTGCATAGTCCGGCGAAAAAAGACACCCGCGAGCGCAGGAGGGAGGAAGCTCGACCCCCAACGAAAAGAGCGAGCGGGCGCAACCGGACGGTGTGGAGGGTCCTCTTCTCGAGGCCATGGTGCAAGACGGAGCTCAGGCGATCCCCAGGTCAGGGTAGCGGTTCCACCTGGAGGTTCTATCGTGGAGGAACTGGGTAGATGTGAGGTGGGAAATAAAGTATGCTGCCCTCACAGCTTTCCGGTAGCCCCCTGAGCAGCCGCCCTTGCGGCAGCAGCAGAAAGCAGAACTCCCGCCGACCAGGCGGCTCGAGTTGCTGGTAAACTCGCCGAACAATTCTTTCTCCGTAGTATGCGAGTTGACAAAACAGCTAGAGCGCAGGACTTCGCATTACAATCTCCTTTGAGCTCTTTTTCTTTGCTACTCGGATGAGATTTGTGCGAAAACATGTCTTGCACTTGTACTTGGAGGAACTGGAGACAGTGGATTCGACCTTTAGCGGTGGTCAACAGGAGGCTGAAATACACACCAAAGCTTGGTTTATTGCTGGAATCATTTTGCTGTTGACTATACCTGTATCTCTCTGGGTGATATTGCAACACTTAGTGCATTATACACAACCTGAGCCACAAAAACCAATAATAAGGATTCTTTGGATGGTACCCATATATAGTTTAGACATTTGGATAGCTTTGAAATATCCCAGCATTGCAATATATGTGGATAGGTGCAGAGAAGCTAGGAAGCTTATATCATTTACAACTTTATGGGATTCCTTACCAATTAACTAACTAACCAGTAGGTATCCAAATCTTATATTAATCCTTGAAGCCAAAGATCAACAGAAACATTTCCCTCCTTTATGTTGCTGTTCACCATGGCCTATGGGAGAGTGCTGGCCCAGATCCCCACTGGGAGTTGATCATATTCTTTTGAGTATTGCAGTTTAGGTGCAAACTGGATGTATTGCAGTATACAGTTGTCAGGCGATTCACCACCATTGTTGCTTTAATCTGTGAGCTGCTTGGTAGATATGATGAAGGTAACTTTAGTTTTTCAAATGCTTGGACTTACTTGGTTATAATAAACAATATGTCACAATTGTTTGCCTTGTAGTGTCTCCTGCTATTTTATAAAGTACTAACAGAAGAACTGAGTCCAATCCAACCTGTCAGCAAATTTCTTTGTGTAAAGCTGGTGTTTTTTGTATCCTTCTGGCAAGCAGTAGTTGTTGATTTGTTGGTAAAAGTTGGCATTATTTCTGAAAAGCATACATGGGAATGGCAAACTGTAGAAGCTGTGGCTACAGGACTTCAAGTTTTTATTATCTGTATTAAGATGTTCCTTGCTGCTATTGCTCATCACTGCACTTTCTCATATAAACCATATTCCAAGAAGCAGAAGAAGGGTCAGGCTTTGATTCCTTTCTTGCCATGTGGGATGTTTCATATATTAGAGATGATATTTCTGAACAAGTAAGGCATGTTGGAAGGACAGTCATGGGACATCTTAGGAAAAAGCTTTTTCCTGAGGATCAAGATCAAAATGAACATAAAAGCTTATCATCATCACCACAAGATGCAATTTCTGTTGCCTCTTCTATGCCACCTTCACGCATGGGTCACAACCAAGGATTTGGACACACTGTGACACCCTAAAACCATACCTACTATGGCCAAGATATGTGATGAAATATTTTGTGATACAACTGAAGAGAAACAGGAACCTTCAGATAAATCTCTGGCCTCCTGAACAGTGTGCAAAAGCAAACTGTGCTACTGCCACGTTATTTTATTATCTGGTATCCCATTGGCTCATGATTTTGTGCTTGGGACAAGCCATAAATAATGGAATATTTTCAACACAAAGATAGGCAAAAGCCAGGTACACCTGTTGGATTTATATAATTACATTTTGTATATCATAAGTAATCAGTCTAAATTTCCTAGAATTAGACTTAGCACTTACTCACTTGGTAGAAAATGATCCTAACTAAATATTCCTGATCTTACATTGCTTTATAAAGAGGATAGACAGACGAAAGAAAAGAGAAAAAAAATCAATGCTTTCTACCAGTGCTGCATAACTATAACACTCTGGAATTAGCAAAAAGAGTAATTCAGAGATATGAATTAGTGGGACTTAATCATAATCATGTGCCTTATAAGCTTACCTATGAATTTTTCTCTGTTTCTTAACTGATTGTCTTTCAATAAATAAGAATTTATCATTAAAAAAAAATTTAAGTTTTCCTGCCAGTTTATGGCTCTAGTGGCTTCTGTCCAGGTAAGTAGACCTTAGTTGTGCCTATTGGGATTTGCCTCCTTCTCCAGATTTTACAGTAAAGGTTTACTCTGTGACCTCATTTCTCTGATGTCACTGATTTTTAGTTTTCTCAGTGATTTTTCTTCATGTGAGGGTAGGAGTGACAATTTCTAAGCTCTTTACATGTTGGAGCTGAAATCAGAGGTCCCCTTATATGATTATTTCAGAATTTTAGCTTATTTTGATATATTTAATTGAGAAGTATGTTCCTCTCTATATTTTATTGATCTTTACAGTTGAAGAAAAAATAAAGCTAAAAAAGATAATTGTATAATTTAAAAATGTTTTAAATAATACAATATATTCTAACCACAAGAGAGTTGATAGGTGACTGGACTGATAAAGCATTTTATGGTGACGACCTATGATGAACCTTGAAAATTTGTATCTTTTCAAGATATGTTACTATTAAAGTAATAAACATTCTTTGGCTGAATATTGTCACGCATGGTAAATTCTCTGTTTTGATATTTGCAGTTTCAAATTGATTGAGAAAAACAAATGAAGATTCCCATCAGAATGAATGAACACTGGCTTAAATGGTGCATTCTATTTTAGTATCTTGCCTAGAGACTTAAATTCTATTATGAACACTTCTTTTAATAATTTTTTTGTAAGAAATTCATACAGTAAATGGAAATCTGAATTTATCTCAAAATACTTTATGAAATATAAGGAAAAAGTGTTGCTCTTTGTTAATTTCAGCTTGAAATTATGAAATAATTATTTCTGGCATTTTGGATGGGTTGAAACCTCTAACTTTATGCTTGATAGTGTGAAACCCTTTTGTGTCCCCAAAAGCTGTATGGCACATAGTTATTTTAAGTATTTAAAATTCAAATTGCTTTTATTTTGGAATTCTATTAAACTCCTGATAATTAGAGATATGTCTGGAGCAAAGTGACTGCATATCAACCATGAGGTATGGGAACTCAAAAGAGGCAAGCAGGCAAGCAAAATGACCATACTTATTCCTCTTTATTTCCAAATCTTCAGAATATGTCCCTTGAATGGAGATGGGCTTCTGCAAAGTCAAAACAAAGTTTGACTTTACTATTTCTTTACTGAATTTGAATTTCACAGGAAAAAAGGTGTTTTGAACTCTAAACTATTGGACAACTTGCTCTGCAGTATTAACGATTTGAGATGCTTAGGATTGAAAGCCTACTCCATCATTTAGCTAGGTAACTTTGGGCAAGTTACTCAACCACCTGTGCCATTTTGAAATTGAGAATATATTGCTTTTTGTCAAAATTGAGTTATGTGAAGTGGTTTGAGCAGTGCTTTGCACATAGTGAACACTGTAACAAACATTTGCTAATATTAAGGTTGTGGTATAATAATTTACAAAATAAATTAACAAATTCACTTCACAGTTTATTTACAAGGGGATTCAGAAAAAAATTGCCTTGTGCTGTTAATAAAATAAAGCTGTAATGAAGTGATCTTATTTTAGTATGTGTCAAAACCAATATTGGAAATTACTGTATGAACAACAAAATTCATTAATTTATCAATCCAATCCTTTCTTTCTCTGTACTCTTGGTGACCTTGCTCTACATCCATGCCTTATTTTTGGAACTATTTCTATTTTCTATTCTGATATTTTCTATTTTGAAGTAGAAACTAAAATATTCAGCAATTAAACTATTGAACCATATTTTTTCTGGTGTTTTTTGCTTACTAGAGATACTCAAAATTAAAAAAAGGGGGGGGATATTTTAAAAAATCTTTCTAGGATACCATTCAAAACAGTAGGAAAAAAAATAATATCAAATGATATTAGATATGTTAGCATATCATGAGAGACTAGATTGGAAATGTCTTTTGGATTCATTTCCATGGCTTTTTTTTTTTTTTTGAGGTTCCTGGGGCCAGGGAATGAACTTGTGACCTCATATGTGGGAAGGTGGTGCCCAACCACTGAGCCATATCGGCTCCCCTGAGTTGGTTTTTAAGTTTGTTATTGTTTCCGTTTTCCTTAGAGGCACTGGGAACCGAACCCTGGGACCTCCCATTTGGGAAGCAGTCAATCAACTGCTTGAGCCACATCCACTCCCCAATTTCCATTTCATTTTACCAAAGGTTTTATTTTTAGCAGTATTCGATATGCCATTGAATGTAGGGTATTTTTTTCTCTTTGTATGATTCATAAGTTTCCACCTTCCTTATCTTTTTTCTCAATTAGATATCAATCATTTCTTTTCTGTTTTCCTTACAGCTGGCATGTTTGTTTATTACTGTTTTGGCAAAAGTCTGCTCAGCAAGCAGGTTCCTAAATTGAGAGACATGATAGAAGTTCAGTCCAGTCATTCGACCCTTGTAAGTGGGCTTTGTCTTCTGTCAACACATAGCAACAACAAATATACTGGGTAGGAGATAATATATGCTTTTCTTTATCATTGCTGGTTGATAATGAATTGTGCAATGATTTTCTTTTGAGAAGAACAGCATCCATGATCACTCATGTAATACAACTTCTCCATAATTCTATAATTATATAGGAAGGCAACACATTGTTCTGTTTACAAAATCTTATAGATGAATCTTCATGATATATAGTAGCTTGAAACAACCACTTCAATATGTTGGATGCTTTTCTCTTTCATGGAACACTTGGTTTCACCATGCACTTAGTGTGCACCTCTAAAAGGCTATAAGGCACTTTTTAAAAAAACAAATCAATTTTATTGATACATATTAATAAAGCATAAATCCATCCAAAGTATACAATCAGTGGAATTTGGTGTAATCACATATTTGTGCATTCATCACTTCAGTCATTCTTAGAGCACTTTCATTATTCTAATAATAATCATAATAATAAACAAACAAAAAAGCAACCAAAGCTCATCTCTCAATCTCTCTATGCTTTCCCTGCTGTACATAGCTGCTGTTTTTATTCCTTCTCTCTAGTATATGTTTATTTATATTTTGCAAAAACAGTCTTATATATTCAATATCACCCATATTCGTGTTTTACTATCTTATAGAGTCTCATGCTACAGTTTTTAGCTTTCCTTCTAATAACATACATGTCGTCAGACCACTGTCATACCCATACAATAGTGCTGCAAGTTACAAACACCATGACATGCTTTCACCATTTCTATTCATTTCCAAAGATTTACAAACAACATTTTTACCAATTCTACACAGATTAACCTTTAGCTTTCCATTCACTACACTCCTATTTTCAGGTAACCTATATTCTAATTATTAACTCCATGAGTTTACACAATATATTTAGTTCATAATAGCACAATCATACAGTATTATTCCTTTTGTGCCAGGCTTTCTTCATTCAATATATTGTCTTCTAGGTACATCCATGTTGTCATATGCTTCACAATTTCATTTCTTCTTATTGCTGCATAATATTCCATTGTGTGTATAAACCACAATTTGTTTATCCATTCATCAGTTGATGGACACTTGGGTTGTTTCCAACTTTTGACAATCGTAAATAATGCAGCTATGAATATCAGTGTGCATATGTCTGTTCGAGTCTCTGCTCTCAGTTCTGGGTATATACCTAGTAATGGTATTGCTGAGTCACATGGCAAGTCTATATTCAACTTCCTTAAGAACTGCCAAACAGTCCTCCACAGTGGCTGTACCATTCTGTAGTCCCACCAATAGTGAATAAGCATTCCTATGTTTCCACATCCTTTCCAAAATTTACAGTTTTTCTGACTTTTTAATAGTGTCCAGTCTAATAGGTGCAAAATGATATCTTCTTGTAGTTTTGATTTGCATTTCCCTGATCTCTAGTGATGATGAAAATATTTTCATGTATTTCTTCCCTATTTGTATTTCTTCTTTGGACAATTGTTTTTTCAAGTCTTTTGCCCATTTTTAAATCAGGTAGTTTATCTTTTTATTGTTGAGTTGTATGATCTCTTAGTATATTATGGCTATTAAACCCTTATCAGATATGTGATTGCCAAATATTTTCTCCCATTGAGTTGACTGACTTTTCACCCTTTCGACAAAGTACTTTGAGATGCAAATGTGTTTAATTTTGAGGAGATCCCATTTATATATTTTTTCCTTTTGTTGCTTGTGCTTCCAGTGTAAGGTTTAAGAAACTACCACTTACCATAATATCTTGAAGATTTTTTTTTTTTTAAAGATTTATTTATTTATTTATTTATCCCCCGCTTGCTGCTTGTGCTTGCTGTGTCCATTCGCTGTGTGTTTTTTCCGTGTCTGCTTATCTCCCCCTTGCTGTGAGGTCCCGCTGCATCAGCCCACCATGCCACGCAGGCTGGCCTGCCCTTACAAGGAGGCCCCGGGAAGTGAACCCAGGGCCTCACACATGGTAAACGGGGGCTCTATCGATTGAGCCACACCCACTTCCTGTTGTGAGGTCTTGCTGCATCAGCCCACCGGGCCACGCGGGCCAGCCTGCCCTCACAAGGAGGCCCCGGGAAGTGAACCCGGGGCCTCCCATATGGTAAACGGGAGCTCTATCGATTGAGCCACACCCGCTTCCTATTTTGAAGATTTTTTCCCACATTTTCTTCTAGGAGATTTATGGTTGTCGCTTTTTATTCAGATCCTTGATCCATTTTGAGTTAATTTTTGTATAAGGTTTGTGATACGGGTCTTCTTTCTTTCTTTTGGATATGGATATCCAGGTCTCCCAGCACCATTGTTGAATAGACTGTCCTGGCCCAGCTGGGAGGGTTCAACAGCCTTGTCAAAAATCACTTGACAGTAGATGTGAGGGTCTGAGTTCTCTGTTTGGTTCCATTGATCAATGTGTTTGTCTTTATGCCAGTGCCATGCTGTTTTTACCACTGTAGCTAAGTAATATGCTTTGAAGTCCAGATGTGAGAGGCTTCCAAGTTCATTCTTATTTTTAAGATCTTTTGACTTTTTGGGACCCCTTACCCTTCCAAATAAATTTAATAACTGATTTTTCCACTTCTGTACAAAAAGGCTGTTGGGATTTCTATTAGGATTGCATTGAATCTGTAAATCAGTTTGGGTAGAATTAACATCTTAATGATATTTATTCTTCCAATCCATGAACATGGAATGTCCTTCCATTTATTTAAGTCTTCTTTGGTTTCTTTAGCACTGTTTTGTAGTTTTCTGAATACAGGTCCTTTATATCCTTGGTTAAGTTTATTCCTAAATATTTGATTGTTTTGGTTGCTGTTATAAATGGAATTTTTTTTCTGATTTCCTCCTCATATTGTACATCAATATTGTATAGAAACAGTATTGATATTTGCATATTAATCTTGTATCCTGCCACTTTGCTGAACTTGTTTATCAGTTCTAGGAGCTTTGTTATAGGTTTTTCAGGAGATTATAGATATAGGATCATGTCATCATCAAATAGTGAAAGTGTTACTTCTTCCTTTCCTATTTGAGTGCCTTTTTTTCTTTATCTGGCCCAAGTGCTCTAGCTAGAACTTCTAGTACAATATTGAAAAACAGTGGTAATGGCAGGCATCCTTTTCTTGTTCCTAATCTCAGTGGCAAAGCTTTCAGTCTTTCACCATTGTGTACAATGCTAGCTATCGGTTTTTCATATATGCCCTTTATCATATTGAGAAAGCTTCCTTCTATTCCTATCTTTTGGATTATTTTTAATCAAGAAATGGTGCTGAATTTTGTCAAGTGCCTTTTCTGCATCAATTGACAGCATTGTGTGATTTTTTTCTTCAATTTATCAATATGGTTTATTACACTAATTAATTTTCTTGTGTTGAACCACCATTGCATACCTGGGATAAAATCATAAAGTCCACTTGATAATGGTGTATAATTCTTTTAATATGCTTTTGGATTCAGTTTGGAAGTATTTTGCTGAGGATTTTTGAATGTATATTCATTAGAGATATTGGTCTGTAATTTTCTTTTTTTGTAGTATCTTTATCTGGTTTTGGTATTAAGGTGATGTTGACTTCATAGAATGAGTTTGGTAGCGTTCTTTCCTGTGCAATTTTTTGGAAGAGCTTGAGCAGGATTGGTATTAGATCATCTTTGAATGGTTGGTAAAATTCACCTGTGAGTCTTCTGGTCCAGGGCTTTTTTCCTTTGGGAGGTTTTTGATGACTGTTTCAATCTCTTTGCATGTGATTGGTTTGTTGAAGTCTTCTATTTCTTCTAGGGTGTAAGTGTAGGTGGCTTGTGTGTTTCTAGTAATGTGACCTTCTCCTCTACATTGTCTAGTTTTTTGGCATACAGTTGTTCATAGTATCCTCTTATGATCTCTCTTATTTCTATGGGGTCAGTGGTGGTGTCTCCCCTCTCATTTCTGATTTTATTTATTTGTGTCTTCTCTCTTTTTTTCTTTGTCTATCTAAGGTTTTGCTGATTTTGTTGATCTTCTCAAAGAACCAATTTTTGGTTTTGTTGATTCTTTCTATTGTTTTTTGTTCTCGATTTCATTTATTTCTGCTCTGTTCTTTAGTATTTCTTTCCTTCAGTTTATTTTGGGATTAGTTTGCTGTTCTTTTTCTAGTTCTTCCACGTGCAGAGTTAGATGTCTAATTTTAGCTCTTCCTTCTTTTTTCAATGTAAGCATTGAAGGCTATAAGTTTCCTTCTCAGCACTGCCTTTGCAGTGCCCCATAGATTTTGATATGTTGTATTCTCATTTTCATTCATCTCAAGATATTTGCTGAATTCTCTTGCAATTTCTTGCATACACTGATTGTTTAAGAGTGTGTTGTTTAATCTCCATATATTTAGGAATTTTCCCTTTTTCTGTCCATTATTCATTTCCAGCTTTAGTTATGATCAGATGAAATGTTTTGTACAATTTCAATCTTTTAAATTTATTGAGACTTTCTTGTGATCCAGCATATGGTCTATCTTGAAGTGTAGGATCCATGTGCTATTGAAAAGAAAGTATATCCTGCTGTTTTGGGATGCAATGCTCTATTGATGTCTCTTAGGTCTACTTCATTTACCACATTATTCAAGTTCTCTGTTTCTTTATCCTATTTCCAGATGTTCTCTCTAATACTGAGAATGGTGTATTGAAGTCACCAACTTTTGTTGTAGAGACATCTATTTTTCCCTTCAGTTTTGTCAGTCTGTCCCTAATGTATCTTGGGGTACTCAGGTTAGGTGCATAAATAGGAAGTATAGTTATTTCTTCTTGGTGAATTTCTCCTTTTATTAATATATAATGACCATCTTCATCCCTTATAACAGTTTTGCATTTGAAATCTATTTTATCCCATACTAGTATTGCTCTTTTTTGTTAACTATTTGCATGGAATACCTTTTTCCAACCTTTCACTTTTAACTTGGTTGTGTCCTTATGTCTGAGGTTGGTCTCTTGTAGACAACATATAGATGGCTCTTATTTTTTATCCATTCAATTAGTCTATGTCTTTTGATTTGCAAGTTTAATCCATTAACATTCAGTGTAATTACTGTAAAGATATTGCTTTCTTCATCTATTTTGTCCTTTGACTCTCTGTTGTCATATTGTTCTGTTGTCAGTCTTCTTACCCTTTAGTTTATCATTCCTAATAATCTTCATTTCTAAATTCTTCTTCAAATCTCTCACCCTTGTTTTTTTCCTTTCAGGCTGCAGCACACCCTTTAGTATTTCTTGTAATTTTGTTCTTTTGGTAACATATTCTTTCAGTTTTTGTTTGTCTGTGAAGACTTTGAATTCACCCTCATTTCTGAAGCACAGTTTTGCCAAATACAGAATTCTTGGCTGGCAGATTTTCTCTTTCATTACCTTAAGTACATCATACCACTTTTTTCTCATTTCCATGGTTTCTGATGAGAGGTCAGTGCTTAATCTTATCAGTATTCCCTTGTATGTGATGCTTTGCTTTTCTCTTACTGCTTTCAGAATCCTCCCTTTATCTCTGATATTTGTCATTCTGAATTATAGGCATCTCAGGGTATGTCTATTCAGATTTATTCTGTTTGGGGTGCATTGTCCTTCCTGGATATCGATATTTATGTCTTTCATAAGGGCTGGGAAGTTTTCATTCATTATTTCCTCAAATATTTTTCCACTCCTTTTCCCTTCTCTTCTCCTTCTGGGACACCGATAATGCAAGTGTTTGTGCATTTTGCATTGTCATTCAATTCCCTAAGACTCTATTCCATTTTTTCCATTCTCTTATATTTCTCTTTTCCTGTCTTTTCCAGTTCAAATATACTATCTTCAAAATCTCTGATTCTTTCTTCAAGCAATTCAAATCTGCTCTTATGTGCCTCTCAGGTAATTTTCATCTCACCCATAGTGATTTTCATTCCCATAAGGTCTGTTACTTTTCTTTGCAAGCTTTCAAAATGTTTTTTATGCTCACCCAGTGTCTTCTTGATATCCTTTGCTTCTTTAGTCATATTTTCTTTAAATTCTTGGAAGTGATTTAGGAGAGTTGTGTGATTATCACCGATCAATTGTTTAAAATCCTGTATATCTTCAAGATATTTGGTTATTTCCTTTGGCTAGGCCATATCTTCCTGTTTTCTATTATGACTTGTGATTTTTTGCTGATGTCTAGGCATCTGAATTGGTGAATTTACTCTGATGACCAATTTCTCTCTCTCGCCTTTTGTTTTTTTCCCCCACAACTCTTCTTTTTATTTGATTCAACTTATTCTAAGTCTTTAAAATTACCTGGTTTAAGTTATCAAAATCAGACCAGGGACTCAGTAATGTAGTACAGATTTTCTCTCAGGGGTAGGATACAGAGTACCCAGTTTTTCCATGCAATTTCCAGAATGGCCAACAGATGGCGCCCGTTGCCACACCTTTCCTTAGAGGTGTTTCAGTTTGTGCTTTCCTATGTTCCTGTGTTGAATTTCCAGGGTGGACATTCAAAGCAGGCTCTGTTGGCAAAATTCACTGAAGAAAAGCCCCCTGACTCCTCCTCCCTTTTCCCTTGAACTTCTGACAGGGAGGAAGATGTCTGTTCCCATATCTGTTGGCTAAAGTGAGCCAGGGATTTTACCCCAGCTTAATATATTGGTGGCGGGGGAAGAGAGCTCCTCCTGGTTGCTGTGGGGCTTGGTAACTCACGTTTGTCATTCAGTTTCTCTGTCCCTCACCCTTCTGGGAGTTGTCTTCCTCTGTTGACCCCCATAGCAGGTCCCTTGGACAGCTTTTGACTCTTTCTCCATTCTCTTTGTGAGAGCATTGAACTCTGCCTGTTAGTCCATTGCCATCTTCCCAGAATCCTGTATAAGGCACTTTTAAGGACAAATTTAGTTGAGTATTTTATAATGAAGAAAATATTGAGCATCATTTTCTCTGACCATGTAGTTTGAAGGAACTCTATTAGGTTGTTTTAAGAAAGAAGAGGTTATGTTATCTCATTGGTTGCTAATCTAGATGTACATAAGATTCACCTGGGATATTTTTGAAAATACTGGTATCTGAGATTTACTGATGGAGATTCTTTAAATGTGACAGGGATTAGACATGGGAACTGGCATTTTAAAAATAATTCTTACATATAGTCAGTCTTGAAAAGCAGTGGGTTGGGGAATTCAGCCACTATATACTAAATGTGTTCTTGTAGATTCATGTCTATGCTATGAATTCAAAACTAAAGGGTTCTATTCCTAGGCAACATGTTTTACAATTTACAAACAATACTAATGATAAACAGCACTGAAATGACTTACTAATGTAATATCAATACTGAACTCTGTTTTATCTCTCAATAAGCAATACTGAAATTTTGAAGCAGAAAAAGCCCTGTGGTTAACCCTACCATTTACAGTCAGTGTGATTTGCCAACAGGGACTAACACTTGCTGGGTCAAATGATGTCTGAAAAAGTCTTTATCTTATTTTTTTCTACTTGATGTGATCATATTGAATTAAATACTCAATAGGATTAAAATATGAGGTGCCAAGACTGATAAATCATTTTACCATGCATTCCATGTCATTGATTCTTTTAATAAAGTTGTAAAATATTTTTCTCAATCTTAGAGCTTTTAGAGATTTAAACTTGGAAGATTTTCTCTTAATGTTAATTTATAAAAGCACTTAACATATATATCTACTTTACTGAAATTATATTTCTTTTATTTTTAAAGAATAATATCCTGTTACTTTCATTTATTTCTAATTTAAGCTTAGCTCTCAGAGTTGTTTAAGTTTTATACTAAAGTTTTTCTTCAATTCCATGATAAGAATTGTCAGGCAAGCCAGTTGTGAGATATGTGGATGCCACTCTTCTTTCAGTTGATTTGATGCCAGCTATACATATGAGTTAAATATTATTATACAGTGGTTTCATACCAAGTTTTAAGAAATAGACAGAAGACACGATATTCCCAATTATCTTATTTTAGAAAGTGAAAATATCAAACAGGTTTATAAAAAATTTGGGCACGTTTTAAAATATTTATTTGCAGATTTATACATTTAAATTAAAATACTATACAATGTAATTGTGCTATCCATAGTATAGGCATCAAACTTTTTGAAATCTTACTTCATTATGTGCTAAAGACCCAAATTTAAGCTAGTATAATCAATATGTGGTTTCAATCCTCTAACTGCATAAACTCATTTGGAATTAACATTAATATTAAGTTTGAAGCCCTCCAATAATATAAAGCAATAGACAATGTAACTCTTTACCCTAAAACTTCATACTCAGAATAAGTCCCACATATAAACATCATGCAAATATTTAATTTAGGTAGATCAGATACAATTAAACAGAGATCTACATACTGTAAATGAAGTGGTTGTTCCTCCTTTAGAAATGGCATATCAGGAACACTGTATATATATATATATAATAATAACTACTCTTGGAGAGAAAATGCAACTTTTTATTTTCCTATGACTACTTCTCCTGACCCACAAATGTAGTTCTGAGTAGTTTCTTAAATCTTTGGTATATGATTATTGTAAAACTGTTCAATTAGTCAAGTCAACAAATGAATTAAGTCTCCTTATTTTAGATACTGTGATAAAGCTGAGATTAAATTGTAGATATTATGTGGATACTGCTTTTATTATTGTTGAGATTACATCAAACATTTTTATATGACGGCAAAATATTTTCTAGAGTGGTTCTGTCTTCACAGTAGCCAGTTGAGACATTTGTAATGTAAGTAGACTGAATTGAGACTAACAATAAGTATAAAATAAACACCATGTTTTGAAGTATTAGTTAAAAAATAATGCAGACTATCTCATTAATAATTTTTATTTTTATGTTGAAATTACAATATATGGGAGCTACCTGGTTAAATAAAATATATTATTACAATTAATTTCAAGTGTTTCTCTTTACTTTTTACTTTGGCTGATAGAAAATGGTAAATTTCTTACATTGCTTACATTATATCCTGTAGAACAGCATTGTTCTATAGTAATGATTGATGTACAAGATAAGCATACGTGACAATAATATATATCTTATAAATGCAACATTGTATGTGGTATCTCCATGGAATTTTCTAAATGTACTTCCATTTTTTTTTTTTGGTTCTAATAGTGAATATATTAATTCTACAATCATTCTGGTTTTAGGCTTTAAGTATAAGCAGTAGATCCTATATAGCTTGGCATGTCTATAAAGTTGATTAGAGTAATTGTCAGTCTTAATTTCTACCAGTGGGAAATGGTCAAGAGGTTAGCTACCATTCAATAATAATACAGACTTATTTAATATAACTAAAAAATAATATTTAATACTTCACTATTTTTAATGTTTTTAAAACTGTTTTTATTAGTATGTGATCCTTAATGTAATTTTTTTTTGCCTGGTTGGTTTTCTCTATTAATTCAACTAAAAATGGGAGTAGTACTTTTTATTGGGATTCTATTCTATTTCAGGCATTAAGTATCAGGCACTTCAGAAGTGTTACCTCAATTAATCTTTGATACAATCCTATGCTACAGATATAAATATACTCTGTATCGCCTGTAATAAATGGTTTTCACTGTTAATTCTACTGGAAAGTGACTGAGTCTGTATGAAGATCCAGGCTTTTGAGACTCCAGAGCACATTCTCTACCTACATTGTGACCTAGTCTCCCACAAAGCTTATATAGACAAGATATCAAAGCAAATAACAGAAAACAATGAGAAAGACAAACTCTTAAAATATTTCTCAAATTATACTGAAATCAATAAAAGTAATAATAAATAATTATTTCTAATTTCAACAATATACCTCAGGCACATCTGGACTCTGGTCTGCAAGAAAAAAATGTTAAGCTTTGATACATTCACTCTTACAGTAAATGCCCAGGAATGTTCTGAGGTTGATACTAGAAAAGTAGAAAGTGTTATTAGCAGCTAGCTAAATTTGGAGGATATAAAGTCTGGGAAGGCTTATACTTCTAACTAGGAAGCTGTTTATGATTCATAGAGGTGTTGTGCTTCACTTTTGTCTGTTAACATCATTCTGTCAATTATATCTACATCTGACTTGTGACACTATACAGTTTGTGCTTTACAATATTTTGCCATGAAAAAGGCTGTGGGCCTTTCTCTGTAACTCTTTACCCTACAACTTCTTACTCAGAATATGAAGTATAGGGGATTCCCATATGCCCCACCACAAACCCCTCCCACACTTTTCCACATTAACAACATTCTTCATTAGTGTGGTATATTTATTACAAATGATGAACACATATTGAAGCATTGCTATTAACTATGGACTATAGTTTACATTATAGTTTACACTCTATCCAGCACAATTTTGTTGGTTATAACAAAATATATAATGGCCTGTATCTGTCATTGCAATGTCATGCAGGACAATTCCAATGTCCAGAAAATGCCCCCATATTACACCTATTCTTACCTCTCGAAAAGGAGAGGTAAGAACCTCTGGTGGCCACTGCCTTTATATCAATTTTAAATGTTCTTCCATTGCTAGAATAATAATAAGTCTATAATATTGTTCATTGCCCAATCTTGAGGATTTGGGCATGGTGATGGTTACTGTTTCTAATTGAGAGGATGCCTTGGTCCCGTAGGGCAGATGGATGGTACTATCTTGCTTGCAGTCGCAGAAACTCTCTGTTCCTTGGGATGGGTGTTGTCCATTATCATCTCCTTGTTAGTTGTCCTGGATGAGTCCAAAGAACGGGAGAGTAGGTTTTGCAACTCTGCTGTGATTCAGGGCTCAACTGGCATATGAATGGACCAAAGATTTAAATCTCTAGGACATATGTTTCACAAGTATAGTGCTAATTATAGTTTCAAATAAAAGGGGCAGAAAAGCCATGTGTAGAGAAACTATATATGAGTCTAACTCTGTTTTACTGGGAACCGTAAATTCTGGAGAAAGGCCTACAGACAGGATGCCGAATTCCTGAGCTTGTCTGCTTTGCTTATAGTGTCTGGATGGCTCTAGAGCCCTAAGGAACCCCATTTTTTTTTATTTTTTGAGGCACTGTTTACTGTGGCAGTCAATGAGATCCTGCTGAAACTTGCATAGGTGTAATCTTTGGAAAGACCTCACAACTTACATTTGAAATGTCTTGGACATAGAAACTCATTTGTATTAAATATTTCCTCCTTTTGGTCAAGGTCTTTTTCTGGATGCATTGCTAAGTGGCACTTGGTAATAATTCCTTGGTGCCAAGGAGACTCATTCTCGGGAGTCATATCTTATACTGGGGGTAGTGCATTTATATGCTGAGTTGGCTTAGTGAGAGACCACGTTTGAACAACAAGGAGGCTTTCAGGAGGTAAGTCTTAAGTAATATACAATACTAAGCTAAGTTTCAATTTCACAAGGAAAGTTTCGTAAGTACAATCATCAATATCCAGGACTTGGCATAATGGTCTATCTTCCTTCACTAGGCGCTGCCCTTGTACTTGGGGGATTCTTGCTGTTCTATTAGAAAATGTAGCAGTGCTCCCAGGATGGGAATTCAATATTCTTTTGGTTATTGTGTGGGTATCCAGCCACTGAGACAATGCCCCATGAACACTTGGACATATTCATATGCCTTAGAGGCATGCCCCAGGTGCACCCCTCCCCACACATCCCCCCATTACTGATACTCCACACCAGGGATCCTCCCCTGCCAAGTTGTGTCCCATTTGTGATCCAAATCTCTAGTTCAATTTTCCATGGTTTGGGTACATCAGCAGTTTCCATACTGTTATTCCTTCATCTACTTTTAAAAACACTTGACCGTTTATGACTCATACTATTAAGCTAAATTGCTTTTTACCTCATTGTATCCATAGTATCTACCATTTTATTTAAAATGTTGCCCTATGACTTCCAGTATGAATACTGATATTGTCAACTGATCCAACAATCTGAAAGTTAGTTCCTTGACTTTCTTGGAACTAATAGATTATCTCCTATAAGTCTTTTTAGTTACCTGCACTCAAGAATTAATACTTAAATCTAAAGGACTAATAAACTAATAAATTCAGACACCCTTTTTAACATAACTTCTTTTTTAGCAACTTTCTTCTTAGTTGCTACCCAATTTCCCCCTCCATCTGCCATTTATATCTGCAATTTAATCTAGCTCTCTCCACCCTTCTGTGATAGATTTTTCTAATATTTATGGTGACCAAACAATCCATTTTGCCTGGAATGAGGTGCAGGACTTTCAGTGCTAAAACCTAGATAGTCACTGGTAAACTAAGGTGATTGGTTATACTACTTCTGTAGCCCCTATACTAAACATCTTTGCTCTGGTCTCACCAGCTAAGTAAAACCACCATCTTTCTACTAGAGAACATCTCTTAGATATTTAGTCTTGTACCAATATAAACTCATGGTTTTCCCTTATCACTATCTGAGAATTCTATATTGTGTCAAAAAAACTTTCATTGGCTTGTCTTAGTTAAAAGTTTTTTCCTTCGTCATTGTCCTTATATTTCATGCCTCTTGACTGCCACACAGACCTCCCCTTACTTCCCTGAAAAATATAGCAACTACCTGAAAAAACTCATTAAAGTTATTACTGACAAGCCTCTAATTCCAACTCTAGCACCTTCATCATCTTTCATATTGCACCTATTTAAACGGAAGAGGAATCACTTATTTTATCTAAAGCTAATCACTTCATCTGTGGTCTAAGTCAGTTGCATTCTGCTTCTCTCAACCTTACTTCCAATTGGCCACCAAATCCAATTTTCTCTCCCTTCACATTAGTTTTGGAACCTATCCAATTTTATCTATATCCAATGCCAATATGTGTTTTTTTGAGCATTACAGTAGCCACATAACTATTTATCTTATGTTAAATATGACTGCTTTCCAACTGACACATAACATTGAGCTCAGTTGATCTTTAAAAATGCAAACTGATTACCTATTTACTGTTGAATCAAAATGATTCCAAGACTTTTCAATTTCTAATTATTCTTAACATAAAACTCCATATCATCAGCATGGCCTGTTATTTGTTATTTGCTCTCCTAGCACCATGTATTTTCCCATCAAAACCCTTATCACAGGTTTATCTCCGTGTTTCTTACTTCACTGTGAATTCATCAAGAAACCTTGTCTTTCTTTTTCACAACTCAGTGCTTGAGACATGAGATGAGCTGCACATATTTGTAAATAAACTAAATGAATAACTGAACTTGATTTTAAAAGTTCTCTTTTGGCATATCTTTTAATTTGTTACCAGAAATACGTTATCAAATAGTTTGTGGATGTTGCAAGTGGCTTGCAACCATTGGAAGTCAGTATATGCATTTTTCCAAGCTGGTAAAACCACTGGCAAAGGCAAACACATGGTTACGTGTAAGGAAACATATTTGTATGAAGTTAATAGAGTGCTTTATGTTCTTAGAATAATTGGCTTGATACTGCGTGGTTGTTTGAGTCAATGTTAAAGTAAAGGGAGTGTGACCACTTTGTAGAGAAGGGTCAGTGTGTGAGAGATTCAAAGATCCACTTGACATGTCCCAAATGTTGAAGTTTTACTACCTTGCATTTAAATATATGTTATAGAAGGATTAAGAAAATTTCAAAATAAAAGATTACCTAACTTTTGATTAACTTGAAGATGCCTGAAAGAATACTGACAGGTCAAATAAAACACAGATGGTTAAAAGAAGGAGTTGATTTGGATTTTGAAAAAGGAGAACATTGCAATGTTGGGTTGCAGTTCAAAGAGTTAGGGATGTTCCCTATCAGATCACTCTTATGTCTTACCTCCTATTAGATCTAAAATAAGCCATAATTTTAGACCAGACTGTTATTATCTAAATTTATTAACAGCAAGCATTTCAATTAAACTCTTTTAACTGATATTGCTCACTGTTAATTCTATTATATCCGATACTCCTTTGATTTAGTTTCCAAATTTGGTCATGTCTTTTGGTGAGCATGAGTAGTATAATTGTTTAGTCTTTGCCTCTGAGAGGAAATCATTTTGTTCCCCTTCTATATGAATTCATACATATTTGAATTTCTCCATGATATTTTGGTGATTTTTAAACAGATTTCGGTATTTTCTTTTAAAAAATAAACATAGGAAAAAAGAAAGAATTTAATACTTGAAATTACTTTAAAAAGCTCATCAAATTTGATCACATATATATGTAAACATCTATCAGATATGTTATTATATTTTATTATCAATCTAAAATGTGAAAAGTACATAAGGGATACAATGTTTCCTTTAGCTATTATATACATTTTTGTTTAGCTATCTTTACTAAAAAGGTTTTATTTTGTAAATGTGGCCTATAGAAATGTATAAGTATTTATCTTTAGCAGCAAAAAAACCCCATAGGAATCTGAAAGAAATGTAATATTTGCACATACCTCATATACCATACACATACACTGGCCATAATATATATTTTTTCATTTTTTAAACATTTATCACTCATACATGAACATACATAAACAATAAGTGTATAGTAATAGTAGTGAACTTACAAAACAAACATACATAACATCATACAAGGGTCCCATACATCAACCCTCCACCAACACCTTGCATTGTCATGAGACATTTGTTACAAATTATGAAAGGATTGCTACTAGTTATAGTTCTTATCTTACATTTGGTGTATTTTTCCTCCAACCCACCCTATTTTTATTTTTTAAATATATTTTTATGACAGAAGTTGTAAAATTACAAAACAATAATGCACATGTGCAGAATTCCCAAACAACACCCCTCTATCAACACACCACACCGTGGTGGAACATTTGTTACAGATTATGAGGTAATATCATCTGATTATTACCAGGTACATAGCATACATTTGGCACACATTTTCCAAACTCCTCCATTATCAGCACAGTACATCTTTGGCATAGATGCAAGATTATTACTGTTAACCACATTCCATAGGTCATTCCAGTTGTATTTTTCCCATGCTTCTCCACATTCCCACCACCGTGCAATAGTGTTGTACATCTACTCTAGCTCACAAAGGACACTCTTGCATCTGTACCATGAACTACAATCTCATCCACCTCTGGGTTTACTGTGCTATTCAGTCCCTAGATTATTCTCTAGCTTTCTGTCAATTGGCATCTACATTCCTAGACTACCATTTTCAGCCACACCCCATTTTTGTATAACGTGTGAGATAGGGGTCCTCTTTCCTTCTTTTCCTATGGATATCCAGTTTTCTCAGCATCATTTGTTGAACGCTGCCCAAGATGAGTGGGTTTGACAGGCTAGTCAAAAATCACCTGACCATAGATGTGAGGGTCTGTTTATGAACCATTAATTTGGTTCTATTGGTCTATGTGTCTGTCTTTATGGAAGCGCCATGCTTTTTTTTTTTTTTTTACCACTGTAGCTAAGTAATACGACATAAAGTCCAGAAATGAGAGTCCTCCAACTTAGCTTTTCCTTTTTAAGATGTTTCTGGCTACTCAGGACCCTTTACCCTTCCCGATAAATTTGATAATCATGTTTTCCATTTAGGTGGTGGAATTTTTATTGGGATTGTTTTGAATCTGTATATCAGTTTGAGTAGAATTGATATCTTAATGATACTTAGTCTTTCAATCCATGAGAATGGAATATTCTTCCAATTATTTAAGTCTTTTAATGATTTAACAATGAGTTGTAGTTTTATAAATAAAGTACTTTAAATCATTGGTTAAGTTTATACCTGAATATTTGGGTTTTATCTGTCATATTTTATTTTCACCACACTTTTGATGCTTTTAGTTACTTTTATTGATATAATCTTCATTTCTAGATTCTCTTCCAGGCCTCTGTCTCCTGACTTTCCTTTTCAGGCTGTAGCACACCCTTTAGTATTTCCTGCAAAGCAGGTCTCTTGGTTACAAACTCTCTCAGTTTCATTTTTATCTGTGAATATTCTAAACTAGCCTCATTTTTGAAAGACAATCTTGCTGGATATAAGATTCTTGGCTGGAAGTTTTTCTCTTGCAGTATCTTATATATATCATACCACTGTCTTCTTGCCTCCATGGTTTCTGGTGAGAAATCAGCACTTAATCTTATTGGGGATCTCTTATACATTATGCATTGCTTTTCTCTTCCTGCTCTCAGAATTCTCTCTGTGTCTTTGTCATTTGACATTCTGATTAGTAAGTGTCTTGGAGTTGGTGTATTAGGATTTTTTTGGATGGGAGTAAGTCGTGCTTCTTGGACATGGATATCTATGTCCTTCAATAAGGTTGGGAAATTTCTGTCATTATTTCTTCAAATATTCCTTCTGTTCCTTTTCCTTTCTCTTCTCCTTCTGGGAAACCCATGACATGTATGTTTGCACGTCTCTTGCTGTCCTTTAGTTCCCTGAGAACTTGTTCAAGTATTTCCAATCTTTTCTTCATCTATTCTTTTGTATGTTCACTTTCAGAGGCCATTTCTTCAAGCCCACCAATCCTTTCTTCTGCCTCCTCAAATCTGCTATTATATGATTCCAGTGTATTTTTTATTTCATTTATTGCACCTTTCATTCCCATAAGATCTGCTATTTTTCTATGTATACTTTCAAATTCTTCTTTGTGCTCATCCAATATCTTCTTAATATCCTTAATTTCTTTAGCCATCTCATTTAATTTATTAAGGAGATTTGTTTGAACATATATGATTAGTTGTCTCAACTCCTTTATGTCATCTGGAGGATTATCTTGTTCCTTTAACTGAGCCATATCTTCCTGTCTCTTGGTGTAGATTGTAATTTTTTGTTGGTGTCTTAGCATCTGGCTTACTAGAGTATTTATTCTGGGTGCAGTTTTTCTCTTTAGTTTAGGGCTTCTTGCCCTTCTCCCTTGCTGGTTGTGTAGTAGGAGCTAAGGATATAGTTGGTGCTATAAGCTGTGGAGGCTCAAGCTGCCCTCATTGCCCCAAGGACCAATGAAGCTTCTCCCCACTTTCTCCTTTGCCAGGGGTAGGGACAGAGCCACAGCTGTGTGGAATAATCCAACTCATGCAGGCCTAGATTGTAGATGCCCAGAGAGACTGATGAAACTTCATGCCCCTTTCTTCCCTGCCTGGGGCAGGAATGGAGCTGCTGGTGTGGGCAGAAATCTATGCAGTGCAGGTCCAAGATGACCACAGTTGCCCCAGTAGACTTCTGATTATTCAGTCTGTGCCAGCTAAAGGTACCTGCAGTTACCTGGATCGGTTGGTGCAGGGCCTGTCAGCTTCCTCTCTGCTAGAGGTGGGGCTGAAGCCTAGGCTAGGGCTGCAAGCTTATCTGGGTGAAAGAGACCACTCTAATGTCACTGTGATTTTCAGTCAGCTTGGCTTCCCTCATGCTAGGGGGTGGAGTAAAAATGGCGGCTACAGGCCTCCTTCTGACTTGGACAGGCTCAATCTTTAGCTGTTCTTAGGGTTATACTTTAGCCAGCCGAATTGACTAATCAGCAGCTGAGATTGGTGGCCAGCCATCTCTTCCTCCCCTGTTTTGGGGAAACAGAGCTTCTAAATCCTGCCACAGAATATCTCCTTGGTGGGCTTGCGCTGTCAAAGTAGAATGATCACTGACCTCCGCGGCATGGCCGGTAATTTCCCCGAGAGGCTGGCGCAGCTCCCCCCAGCTTCCTCCCTGCCTGAAGTGCGACTGGGGCTTAGGCTAGAGCGGCAATCTGATCTAGGTGGAAAAAAGCTGGTCCCTACCGGCACTGTGATTTTCCTTCAGCCCCGCTTCCCCTCATGTCAGGCGCAGAATTAAGATCACGGCTGCCGGCCTCTTTCTGACTTGGACAGGTTCAAACTTTAGCTGTTTTTAGGATTATACTTTAGCCCACCGAATTTAGTAATCAGTAGCTGAAATTGGTGCCCAACCGTCTCTTCCTCCCTTGTTTTGGGAAGTAGAGCTTTCAATTCCAGCCGTGGAACAGCTCCCAAGGCAGCTTGTGCCTTCAGTGGAGGATGGGCACCAGCCTTCGTGACATGGAGTACTCTTCTTATAAGTCTTCTCTGCAGATGGGCAATGTCCTCCTTCCATTCTTTCAAGGTTTTTGCAGGATGTACTTCTGTCTCCTGGAGCCCCCAAACAAGTGCTCCAGATAGCTCTGAGTGATCACTAACTACCCTGTAGCAGGAGCTGATTCTCGGAGCTTTTTACTCTGCTGCCATCTTGCTGGTTGTCCTCACCAGTCATAATATTTTAATTCCACAAAATCCAAAGTGAGCATAAGTATACATTCTTTTGAATTATGAATTTGGCAATAAAATTTCAATTGCATGTTAGTAACATATCCTTTTAAGTTTTGAATTTGACAATCACCATTTTCAAGTGCTATTTGTGGCAGCAACATGAAACAGGGAGAGAGTTTAAAAGCTTAGAAAGATTGCTGCCTTGGGTAGTTTTAACTTTGCCATTTGCTAGCTTTGTGACTTTGAGCACAGCACTTTATCTATCTTGCTTTATATTTCCCATCCATAAAATGAGGAATAACCACGATTGCTCTATGAAATATAATTGCCAGTCTCTTACCAAGATCAAATTAATATGAAGTTGTATATACTAAAATTATAAGATGCTTGTGTTTGTTCGTTACAACTTTTATGGAACTATCTCCTCCCACACATAGTTCTTCTGAAGGTAAAGCAGTTTTCTTGCAGTTTCCTGGTAGTGAATGGTTTTGGTTTATTGTTACATATATAGTAGCCTTCACCATTCCATATTTATGCTGAATATTTTGGAACTATTCTGGATTTAGGTTTCTGTTCGTATTCTCCTTAAAGCAGTAAAACCTGGAGCTCAAGTTTCTTGGGTTAGAAAAATGCCCTTTTGACAAAAGCAAAATTATAGGAATAATTTAGTTCTTTGGATTTTGTTTTCACTTGGATTTTGGAATGGAAAACTCTATTCTGTCATCTCTTCATTTGACAATATTTTTATGCTGTTTTAGCAGTTTTTGTCTTAGTTTGCTAGGACTCTCATAACAAAATACCACAAACTATGTAGCTTAAAACAACAGACATTTACTCTCTCTGTTCTGGAGGACAGACATCAGAAATCTGTAGGAAAGAATCTTTTCTTGCCTCTTGATAGATTTTGGTGGTTTGCCAGCAATTCTTGGGCTTCAGCTTCTGCTTTGGTTGTCATATGGCTTTTTTCTCAATGTCTGTCTGTCTGTGTAGAATTCTCTCCTTATAAAGACACCAGTCAAATTGGGTTAGAGGTCACCCTAATCCAGTTTGGCCTCATATTAACTAAACAAATCTTCAGACACACTATTTCCAAGGATACCTTCACAGGACCAGGAGTTGGGACTTAGCATGTCTTTTGGGAATCATAGTTCAACCTATAATAATTTTCAGTGGAAGAGGCAATCCTAATACCTATACCTATAGCTAGCAATATTCTATTGACCATAACAGACATATTCTTGGAAATGGAATGCTTTATGTATATTCAATTTTTATTTTATACTGCAAAAGTAACAAAAGCACTTTGAGAATTATACATGGTCATCTATTTCATAGTATTAGTGTATCTTTGTCAGATTAGGTTATAGGGCAGGTAATACTTCCTGAATTGGGAAATGTATGAGCTTTGCTTGGAATGATGATTATGAGTTATACAGGTAAAGAATTAGGAAATGGAAAATGAAGAGTAATTTTTATGTCAAAGGCATATTTCAATAAATTTTTTTCAGAAAATTAGAAGTAATTAATTCCTTAGATGATCAAATCATAAATGGGGCTACTTTTTGAGCTAAACATTAGAATGCTTTCAAATATTTTCATATATTCAGTAAATATTGTAATGTTCCAGACACTGTTTTAGGAATTCATAATATGTGGTTAACAAGATTCCTACTCTCATGAACTTTACAATCTTTTAGGAGGAGATTATAACATATAAGCAAAATTGTAAATAATATTTTCAAATAGAAATAAAAGGCTATGAAGAAAATTAATCAGTGTATTTTACTAAAAAGTGACTAGAGGGGGAGTCTAGTTTAGATGGGATGGATATATTATTTTTGAAGTGAATAGCTATTTTAAGATTTTCCAGGCAGCAGGATCAGCAACTAGAAAGCCCTGAAGCTGTTTGATGTGCAAGAGGATTATACAGAAAAACATAAAGCTGGAGGGCAGTAAGCTGTGGAGAGGGATGAGAGAGGTGTTCAAAGACTGTTCCATCCTGTACTTCATAGACTATCTTAAAATCTAGATTTGATTCCAGTTTCATTGGATGGTTTCAAGCAGGCAAGAAATCTGATGTGATTTACGATACAGAAAAATATCACTCTCACTGTATGTAGAAATGGATTATAGGGGAGACATTTTGGAAGCAGAAAGACTAGTCTTTAGGCTGCTTTTTGCCAGAAATGTTTAGGGCTTAAAATGAAACAGTGCCAGTGTTCTTCTCAATAGAAGAAAGACTAGGTTTGGAAAATATTGAGCTGATAGAATCCACAGGACTTGGTTATGGATTATGTGTGAAGGAGTATATATGACTTACTGATTTTTGGCTTTGATGATTGGATTAAATTCAGCCGAATTTACAGTGATTGGGAAATTATGAGAAGGAACAGGTTGGTGTATATTTGAGGAGGTGAAGAAAGAGAGCTGAAGTAATTATTTTGAGAATTGGGTTTGAGTTACCTATTGGACATTCAAGTAAGACATTTGGACATTATCCAAATAAGACATCAGTCATTTGGATGAAGAGGGGATATCTCCCTTGATAGAAAACATGTGTTTTAATAAGAGCAACATTTAAATAATGGCATTTCAGCTTACCAACTATGATTTCTTAGCCAATTTATATCCTTTGACCTCAACATTCTTCTCCATTCAAATGGATTAGAAATAGTAAATTATTGGGTTGATTTATGAATTATGGATAATACAGTACTTTATACACATTTGTCATTTGGAAGCTGTTTATTATGATCTTTATCATATATGGACTTTAGAGTGAGAGAGATTATTTTGTTTTAATCTATGGATTTGAATGAGGTATAATGTACCAACTAAGAGAAAAAAATATTTTGGAGCAGAAAGAAGTTGAGAAGGAAACTAGGAGGGAAAGATGTCCTGGAAAATAAAAGAAGAGAGAATTTAAGGAGGAAGTTGCACTCAGTTCTTGCAAAGAAGATAACAAAGGAATAGAAAAGCATCAAAAGGATAGAGTAAAATGGCAGTCATTATTGACCTTGTAAAGAATGTCTTCACCAGGGACAGAAACCTTGGAGAAAGAGGAACACCTCTTCTACTTTAAGAGATGTAAAAATATAATTATATGGGCAGCTTTAGTTTAGATTGTCAGTTGCAGAAACACAGTAGAAATAAATTATTATTTTCTTAAGTAGAAGGCAAAGTTCATGTACTTGGAGTGAGAGTGAATGGGTTAGGATAGGGTACTTGATGGGAAAGATGGTGTTTGGAATAACTACAGAAGGATCTACCTCTCCAGAATCACATGCTAAATAAAGCAGTAAGAAAATTTTGTTTACAAAATTTTAATGTATCTGGCACTATATTCTTAAGTTATCAGTATGTATATGAAATTAAGGCACATTAATGTTATAATATTGAAAATAAATGTAATTCATTATTTTCTGTACACATTAAATTGTGGTTCACACATTTTACTCAAAAATAAAGAGTAATTTCATAAATTTCTGAGCCAGAAGACATGCTGTTTTATTAATTAGTGTACAAGGAATTGTTAGGTTAGATGATTATGTTCAATTAAGTATAATGAATATAATTAATGTAGTTGCTGTTTTAAGTTCTTGAGTTAATAGTGCCATTAAATGCTGCTGTTTTTGTTATGGTGGTTATTATTGTTATAATAGGATATCAAACTTTGAAATGATAGGAAAGCTAAAAGTTTGACTAATCTTTTATAGCAATATTTGATTTTATATATTTATTTTTGGTTGTCCTTTAAATAGCAGATCATAACTTAAGCACATTATGCAATTATAGCTTTCTAAGTCATTACATTAACCACTTGAAAACATATCTTTCTCATCTATTAAGAAAGAGTAGTCTTAAAATTGAAATATGGCTATCAAAATGTACTTGGAAGATGAGCATACATGCCTTTTAATGATCTGAAATGAGAAAACTTATTCATTTAATTCCTAAACAAATTTGTTAATCATCTTTAACATGCCAAATAGTTTGAATAAGGTGATTTTCCTTAAGAGCTTTTATATTTTATTTCTACTAAAAAAACAATTCCCATGATACTAGACCTCAGTGACAGTGCACAATAAAATTTTAGTAATTATAATTTGTCTTTCTTCCTACTCATTTTACAAATCATATTAATGAATATTTAAGTATTGATAAATGAAAATCCTCATAGCTTTAAGCAGTGCTGTTAAAATGCACATGATCTACATTTCTTGAATCATTTATAGTATAAAGAGCATAATTAAATAAAACAGTTTTAACATAAATTAGAAATCTATCATTGATTCTTAGCTACCACTGCATTATGTTACCTTGGAGGAATATAAAGGAATTTTTCATTAAATTTATTTTATATTGATGCACCCATTTTAGATATGAACATGCATAATTACCTCCTGTATATTCTTTTCTATCATTATAATCACATAAGCATTCAGGACACTTAGTTTCTGTTGTTAAATTAACTGAACTTCCTACTTATAAGCACTTTGAAACAATTAAAGTACCCCATAAATATTTATTTACTTAATTTTAAAAGTCATTTTTTTTATTAGTAGACATTTGTAGTTTTTCCCCAAGTTTTTTTTTTTCTTTTTCTGATATTTGAAGTTTTTAACTGGTGCCTTAGCTCTCAGTTCATTAATCTGCTCCCTGTATTAGTCAGCCAAAGGAGTGCTGATGCAAAACACCAGATATCGGTTGGTTTTTATAAAGGGTATTTATTTAGGGTAGAAGCTTACAGTTATCAGGCCATAAAACACAAGTTGCTTCCCTCACCAAAGTTTATTGCCACATGTTGGAGCAAGATGACTGCCGATGTCTGCGAGGGTTCACCTTCCTGGGTTCCTCTCTTCCAGGGGCTCCGTTTCTCTCCAGCTCACCTCCTCTGTTTCCTCCACAAGGTCAGCTGTAGACTATGAGGCTCTCTAGCCTTTGCCTCTCTCCACAAGGCCAGCTGTGAACTGTCAGGCGAAAGGCTCATCTCTTATCCTGGGGCCTTCTCTCCGTCCTCACGACCAAGCTCCTCTGTATACTTACTTCCTGGGGCTCCACTCAAGACTCTGCATCAGAACTCCAACTCAAAAACTCCAAATCTGTCCTTTGCCATGTCTTTTATCTTTGAGTCCCCACCCACCAAGGGGCGGGGCTCAATGCCCTACTGACGTGGCCCAATCAACTCCCTAATTATAATTTAATCATGCCCAGATGAACAGACCAGTTTACAAGGATAATCCAATTTCTATTTTTCCAATTCATAACTATATCAAACTGCCAAACTGCTACACTCCCTGAATAAGGAAGATGATTTTCCCTTGGTGGGTTTGCTATGAGGAGTTCTGGTTTATTACCCAGATATATCTTTCTGAACAAGGAGTAAGATGCAGTTTCTATGGTTTTCTTTCAGCAAAAGTAAAACCTAACTAAAATCGGGGAGGAATATTTTAAGCTCATGAAGTGTAAAAAATCAACACACTAATGAAGGATGTTGTTAATGTGGGAAAATGTGGGAGGGGTAGGGAGCAGGGCATATGGGAATCCCCTATATTTTTTACATAACATTTGTGTAATCTAAGTATCTTTAAAAAAATTAAAAAGTATACATATGGGTCATTACCAATGGATAGATACAGGGGTGCCCCAGTGGAACTCCAGCTTATTCTCTCCTCCCCTCCTGGTCCAGCTTGTCTTTCACTTCTCATTCAGGTGTTCAGCTGGAAACCAGAGGATTAGCTGCCCTGATCTCTCCATAAGGCCAGCTGTAGACTATCAGATGACTAGCTCTGTTTCTCCCCCCAGGACCCAGTTCTCTCTGAGTACAGCTGCCCTCTCCTCTGTGTGCATACCTCCCTGGCTCCAGCTCAAAACTCCAGAATCAAAACTTCAACTCTCTTCTCAATGAGTCCCTGGCCACCAAGGGGGAGAGGACTCAATGTCTTACTGATGTGGCCCAATCTAAGCCTTATTCATAATTTAATCACGGCCAGGTACAGACCAGTTTACAAACATAATCCAATATCTATTTTTGGAATTCATAATGCCAAACTGCCACAGTCATTATTTTTCAACATAATTGCATAGTTTTCAGTGTATGTTGTGGAATCTTTGAAATTTGCTTTATGGCACAAAAAATGTACTGTAGCACAGGTGTATTCCACAAATGGGTGCAGAATGTTGTATGCGCACACACACACACAAACACTCTAGCATGCAATTAGCATAGTTGATTGATCCAGTGGATGTGTATTTGTATGTGTGAATGTTCACATTATATACAAATATTTATATATATTTTTACATATATAGATACACACATACACACAGACATCTGTATACATACACATTTACATATACATGCATATACAGATGTCTATTTTAAAGATATAATTTGCATGCAGTGAAATACACAAATCTTAAGTGTACAGCCTGCTGACTACCTATGAATTTTCACATATGTATAGTATTTAACAGCCTCTGAAATCAAGGTATTAAAATTTTCTTTTACTGAAGGAATTTCTCTGAGCCTCTTTTGTTCATGCTGTTGCATATGTCAGGAATTAGGTCTTTTATGTTGCTGCATGGCATTTCTTTGTATGAAGATAGCTTGATAGTTTTATCCATTTTCTACATCAAGGACATTCATGTTGTTCCCACATGTTGGCACTTACCAACAAAACTGCAATGACTTTCGTGCAATATTTTTTGGACACAAGCCCTCATTTCTCTAGAACTGGAATTGCTGGATCATATGGTGTATGTTTGTTTAAATTCAGTACCAATTTCTGGAAAGTTTTGAATGTCTATTTAAAAACCAGCTGCATTAAATATATTTTATATGTAATAAGCTTCACATGTTTCAAGTGTATCCTTTGATAAGTTTTGAAATAACTATACATATGTGATATTGTTACCATATCAGGTTAATGGACATATCCATCATTATCCCAAAGTTAGTCTTGCCCTTTTTTAAATGCCTTCCCTGGCCCCCACCTTGCCTCACGCCATCTCACCTACAAAAATAATTTGTATTTTAAAAAAAAATTTATGTAAATGAATTCATAGAGTAACTATTCATGTTTTTAATTGAATTTCTTTCACACATAATTATTTTGAGATCATCCATGTCATTGAATGTATCCACTGTTCATTCATTTTACTATTGAGCAAGATTCAGTTGAATATACATATAATTTGTTTATCCATTTAACAACTGATGGATATTGGGACTATTTCTAGTTTTTGGCTATTAAAAATAAAGCTGCTATGTATAATCATGTGCAGGTCTTTATGAATTTAAACTTTAATTTCTCTTGGATAAATAGGAGTGAAATGACTGGGCAATATTGCCAGCGCATATTTAACTATTTAAGAAGCTGAAAATTGTTTTCCAAATTTATTGTACGTTTTAAAATTCCCAGTGGCACTACATAAAAGTTCCAGTTCCTCCATATTCTCAACAATAATTGGTATGATCAAACTTAAATTTTAGTCATTCTAATAGAGGTGTGACAGTATGTACTTTGAATTTTCCTTTGCATTTCCCTAATGACAAATTCCAAAATGATTTAGTATTTTATGTACACCTGAAATGTATGAAAGTTTCAGTTGCAATTGCAAGTAATTTTGATTTTGTCATTTGGGTGGGTAGCTAGTTGTTTCCAAATGTAATTTAGTTTCCATTTTTCTGAGTAGTAATGATTTTTAATATGTTTTCATATTCTGTGGACTATTAGAATATTCTATTTATGAGGTAATTTTCAAATATTTCACTCAGTTTTTAATTGTTTTCTTCTAATAAATTTGTATGAACTCTTTATTCTAAATATGAATTGTAGGTAATTTTTTCTCTTTTGTGGCTTACCTTTTCATTTTCTCTTTGGTGTTTTTAATAAGCAGATTTTTAAAAAAATTACATAAAGTCAAATTTATTATTTTTTCATGGAGAGGAATTTTATGTCCTGTTTAAGAATACTTTGCCAAACATTGGGTCATGAATATCTCCTATGTTTCCTACTAGAAGCTTTATAGTTTAGCTTCTTATTTAGGTTTATTATTCATTTAGAATTTCATTTATTGAAACTATATTATTTTCTTATTAGATTTTTTTTATGCTTTTATAGTGGGGGTCTGTTTCTGTTATGTTGATCTACTTTTCTGTCCTCAAGTAAATATCACACAGTCTAAATTAATGTGGCTTTATAGGAGTTAATATTGCATAATATCTTTACTCATGAGGAATTATTTTCTTTCATTTCCTTTTCTTGCAAATGTTCTTGTAAGGTTTCTGCATCCACATTATGCTGGCCTCATAAAAAAACTGGGAATTCTTTTGTACTTTACTGTTTTCTCATAGAGTTTTTATAAAATTATTATTGTTTCCCACATAAATTCCCCTCTGAGAACTGCTTTTGATGCTTACTACAAATTTATTTGGTGGCAATTTGTTTTCATTCAGGCCAAAACATTTTGAATTTTATTGAAATCATGTAATGAATCAGTATATTAATATTTTGGTGAGTATGCACTTGATGAGAATATCATTCTGAAGTTGCTAGTAATAGTGTTCTATATATGCAAATTAGGTGAATTTTATTAATAGTGCTGTGCAAATATTCCACAGCTTTATTACATTTTCCCCTAATTGGTTCTATTAATTACTGTAAAAGTGGTGTTAAACTCTCCAAATATTATTTTGACTTAGACATTTTCCACATTTAATTTTGTTTATTTTTTTCATGTATACTTGTGTTATGATATTAGGTGCAAATATACTTCCAATTATTAGGTCTAGCTTTTGAATTGGCTCTTTTATTATTATGAAATATCCTTATTTATGTCATTTATCTCTGATAATGTCCCTTGTATTATTTACTTTGCCTTACATTACTATATCCATAACAGACTTTTATTATTAACATTTGTCTGTCCTATTTGTTCATCTATTTATCTTCAAACTATATGTATTTTATTTATAGTTATTTTTCAGATGGTTGTATTTAAACATATCATCTTCTATTTATTTTCCACTTCTCTCTGCAATTCTTTTTATTGTTCCTTTACTGCTTCTTTTGGGTTAAGCAAGTATTTCTATCCTTACTTATTCCCTCCCATGGTTTGTTAGTCATAACTTCTTGTGTTACTTTGCGATTACTCTAGAGATTGCAATGTTCATTTAAATTTACTACAGTCAAGCTTGAATTATTATTTTATGATATCACGAACAAGGTGTAAACCTTAAAATAGGGTAAGGCTATTGACTTTCTTGTCCCTTTCTTCTGATGTTATATATTTACATCCACTTATGTTCTAAACTCCACAATACATTTTTATTATTGTTCCTCCAAAAAGTCAATTTTATTTTAAAATGTTTTAATAGAGTATTTTTTTTTAACAGTTTACCCACATATTCTCATTTTGAGGTTTGTTTCTTTTTTTTTTCTTCTTTTTTTGTTTGTTTTATTGCAATTCTGTTCTTCCATCTGGGATGAGTTTTCTTCATTATGAACTCCTTTTAGTATTTCTGATAATGCATGTTTGCTTTCAACTCATTTCCTCAACTTTTGTTTGTCTGAAAATGTCTTTATTTCATCCACATTTTTGAAGAATTTTTTCTTTTTGCTAATACAGAATTCCAGGTTAGCAAGTTTACTTTTTTTCTTTAAGCATTGTATTAGCAAAAGGGGTGCTGATGCAAAGTACCAGAAATCTGTTGGTTTTTATAAAGGGTATTTATTTGGGGTAGAAGCTTACAGTTTCAAGGCCCTAAAGAGTCCAACTCAAGGTACCATAAGAGGTACTTTCTCACCCAATGTGTGTTGCCATGTGTTGACGTAAGATGGCAAGTAATGTCTGCAAAGGTTCAACCTTCCTCTTCCTCTTAAGGCTTTGTGGGTCCAGCTTCTTCTGATCTCAGCTGTAGGCTGGCATAGGGTTCATCTCTCTTCCTCTAGGGCTTGTTTCTTTCTGGGCTCTGCTGCTCTGTTCTCTTCACAAGGTCACCTGTAAACTATCAGGCTCATCTCTCTTCCCAGGCCACAGGATTCTCTGTGTATCTTTTCTGTGTATCTACTTCTGTGTGAGAGTCTGTTTTATCAGCCCACTTAGGGGGCTGGGACTTAACACTGAGTCACACTCTAATGAAGTGGTTGAATCAAAGCCCTAATCTTAACATAATTTAATCAGACATCTCAACTGAATCTAATACAATCAAAGGCTTATCACATCCAGAGGAACAGACCAGTTTGCAAACATAATCTCTATCTCTTTTTGGAATTTATAAATAATATCAAACTGCCACAAGCACTTTGAAGATTTGTTGTATTACAAGTACTATTTGTATTACTGCTAAAATGTCCGTTTGGTAAAATGTCAAGGGCGTCTAACCATTTATAATAGTTTATTGCTCCTTTCATTTCAAAATCTTATTTAATTAAACAGAAAAGATTATTTTACATTGTGTTACAGTATTTTTAAGATTTTAAGTAATTGGTAACTTGTTTCTTGTGTTAGTTGTTTCTGCTGATTCTAAATCACAGAAACTTTTTCCTTATTTGTTTCATATTTTCTGATTTTGAATTCATCACTCTTATAACTCTATCTATGGTAATACTTGAGGTCAAATTCCATACATGTTTTTTTTTTTTTTT